>CAUYLG010059703.1:0-55203 GCA_963573385.1 Cacajao melanocephalus
AATTCTGTCTTTGCCACTAGTAAAATGAAGAGATTCTTCTTCATATATTTTAGCATATATACAGCAAAGGCATTGAGTTTAGTGGTTATAGGTTATTAACTACAAAGAGGAGCTGGTACCACTCCTGAAACTATTCCAAATAATCCAAAAAAAGGGAATCCTTCCCAAATCTTTTTATGAGACCAACATCATCCTGATACCAAAACCAGGCAGAGACTCAACAAAAAAAGAAAACTTCAGGCCAATATCCATGAGGAACATAGATGCAAAAATCTTCAATGAAATACTGGCAAACCAATTGCAACAGCACATCAAAAAGCTTATCCATCACGATCAATTAGGCTTCATCCCAGGGATGCAAGGCTGGTTCAACATATACAAGTCTATAAAAGTAATCCACTGCATAAACAGAACCAAACACAAAAACCACATGATTATCTCAATAGATGCAGAGAAGGCCTTCGACAAAATTCAACAGCCCTTTATGCTAAAAACTCTCGATAAACTAGGTATCGACGGAGCGTATCTCAAAAAAATAAAAGCTATTTATGACAAACCCACAGCCAATATCATACTGAATGGGCAAAAACTGGAAGGATTCCTTTGAAATCTGGCACTAGACAAGGATGCCCTCTCTCACCACTCCTATTCAACATAATATTAGAAGTTCTAGCCAGAGCAATCAGGCAAGAAAAAGAAATAAAGGGTATTCAATTAGGAAAAGAGGAAGTCAAATTGTCTCTATTTGCAGACGACATGATTGTATATTTAGAAGACCCCATTGTCTCAGCCCAAAATCTTCTGAAAGCAACTTCAGCAAAGTCTCAGGCTACAAAATCAATGTGCAGAAATCACAGGCATTCCTATACACCAATAACAGACTTAAAGAGAGCCAAATTAAGAACGAACTGCCATTCACAACTGCCGCAAAGAGAATAAAATACCTAGGAATACAACTAACAAGGAATGTAAAGGACCTCTTCAAGGAGAACTACAAACCACTGCTCAGGGAAATAAGAGGAGACACAAACAGATGGAAAAACATTCCATGCTTATGAGGAAGAATCAATATTGTGAAAATGTCCATACTGCCCAAAGTAATTTATAGATTCAACGCTATCCCCATGAAGTTACCTATGACCCTCTTCACAGAACTGGAAAAAACCACCTTAAACTTCATATGGAACCAAAAGAGAGCCCACATAGCCAAGTCAATTCTAAGCAAAAATAACAAAACTGGAGGCATCACACTACCTGACTTCAAACTATACTACAAGGCTACAGTAATCAAAACAGCATGGTACTGGTACCAAAACAGAGATATAGACCAATGGAACACAACAGAGGCCTCGGAGGCAATGCCACACATCTATAACCATCTGATCTTTGATAAACATGACAAAAACAAGCAATGGGGAAAGGATTCCCTGTTTAATAAATGGTTTTGGGAAAACTGGCTAGCCATGTGCAGAAAGCAGAAACTGGATGCCTTCCTGACACCTTACACTGAAATTAACTCCAGATGAATTAAAGCCTTAAACATAAGACCTAACACCATAAAAACCCTAGAAGAAAACCTAGGCAAAACCATTCAGGACATAGGCATAGGCAAGGACTTCGTGACTAAAATACCAAAAGCATTGGCAACAAAAGTCAAAATAGACAAATAGGATCTAATTAAACTCCAGAGCTTCTGCACAAGCAAAAGAAACAATCATTAGAGTGAATTGGCAACCAACAGAATGGGAAAAAATTTTTGCAATCTACCCATCTGACAAAGGGCTGATATCCAGAATTTACAAAGAACTAAAACAGATTTATAAGAAAAAGACAAACAAACCCATTCAAAAGTGGGTGAAGGATATGAACAGACACTTTTCAAAAGAAGACATCTATGAGGCCAACAAACCTATGAAAAAATGCTCATCATCACTGATCATTAGAGAAATGCAAATCAAAACCACATTGAGATACCATCTCATGCCAGTTAGGATGGTGATCATTGAAAATCTGGAGACAACAGATGCTGGAGAGGATGTAGAGAAATAGGAACACTTTTACACTGTTGGTGGGAGTATAAATTAGTTTAACCATTGTGGAAGACAGTGTGGCAATTCCTCAAGGACCTAGAAATAGAAATTCCATTTGACCCAGCAATCCCATTACTGTGTATATATCCAAAGGATTATAAATTGTTCTATTATAAGGACACATGCACACATATGTTCATTGTGGCACTGTTTACAGTAGGAAAGACCCAGAACCAACCCAAATGCCCATCGATAATAGACTGGACAAGGAAAATGTGGCACATATACATCATGGAATACTATGCAGCAATAAAAAAGATGAGTTCATGTCATTTGTAGGGACGTGGATGAATCTGGAAACCATCATTCTCAGCAAGCTGACATAAGAACAGAAAATCAAACACCACATGTTCTTACACATAGGCAGGTGTTGAGCAATGAGAACACATGGACATAGGGAGGGGAGCATCACACACTCAGGTCTGTTGTGGGGGAATAGGGGAGGGATAGTGGGAGGGACAGAGGTTGGGGAGAGATAACATGGGAAGAAATGCCAGATATAGGTGATGGGGAGGTGGAGGCAGCAAACCACACTGCCATGTATGTACCTATGCAATAATCCTGCACGTTCTGCTCATGTACCCCAGAACCTAAAGTGCAATTAAAAACATATATATATATATAAAGAAAATGGCTTAAGAAATGTCTAATGAAGGGCAACAAATAGCATCTTTGAACATTGTAATTCTCTTTATCTACTTAGCCACAGACTGAATATGCCGACATATTTTATAGAACATTTTACAGAAACCCTGGCCAAATTGAAAAGGCACAGTGTTCACTTGCAGCAGGGCATTCTGTGGTAGAGAAAATGAAATCCCAGTTTACTTTCATTCGTATGGTAATGTTTTGCCTTCTGTCTTTGAGATTCTGGTATGAAAACAACAGAATCAGAAGACATGGAACCTCAAAATGTTACAACTAAGTGAAGAGGTATTAGATTACAGAAAAAATTTGATTTTTTTAACTTTTTCACTTTATTCTTAAATCTTTCCCTCACCTTATTTTGAAATTCTTCAAATCAACAGAACGATTGAAAGAACTGTAAAGTGAATATTCATATACCATTCTCCTAGATTTAATTATTAACATTTTGTCATAGATGTTTTATCTCCATTTAAAATAGTAATTTTTGTTTTTAAGAATTTAGGGCACATAGCTAATAAAAATTTCACATTTGTTTTGTTGTCTGTAGCTACATCTAGATTTATAAGTTCAGGGAGAGGAGGAACTAGCCCTGTCCTGTTCATTCCTGCTTCTCCAGCATCTAACATAATGGTTGGCTGTAGTAGGAGCTCAATAAATTCTCCCTGACTGATGGACTGAGTTGTTCTTTATACACTTGGCCCTTGCAAGATGCAGAAATCACTCAAAGCGTGAAAGAAACTTGATTTGATCTAAAGTACAATGTTTCAAAGTGTACTCAAGTATTGAGGGGGACGTCTAAATCCTTCTATTTCTCTCAGCACTTATTACAATGCCTTGCCTCAGGTAGCTGTTCATTAAATATTCCTTGGATGTCAGAACAAATAAACTTCATAGCAATATTCAAGACAATCCCAAAGCGGATCAAGCTTTGGAAAATAAGCCAAAATAATAAAAATGTGAAGATTTGAAGAGTGAGCTTATTCAGACTGGGATAATTCATAAATGGACTTGGTATCTCAGCTCATCTCTGAAGAAAAAAACAATGAATACTGAAAAGAAAAAAAGGAAAATTCACTTAAAAACAACTTTATGGGAATTCTTAGACATAAAGGAGACTTATTAAAGAGTGAAGGCTGTTAAGTTTTGAAATTGGGTTGTTTACAGAGGTAATTCTCTTCTGTAGATCGACTTCTCTGGCATAATCTATTGCAAACTAGAAAGTTTTTGGGATCTTTTAATAGATTTCTGTCCAGAATGCCTACATCTAATTGTGCCAAATAGATAAAAAGAATGTCAAAAGGATATTTTACCATTGCCTACATAATAAAGTATCTTAGCATATAATTCAAGGTCCTTTGCAAAACTAACTCCCAGCTAGCTTCATGACTTTACCATTCCTGTCCCACATCTAGACTGGATTGTGGTCCAGAGTTTTTTAACTGGCTTCTATGGAACTCTAGTGTTCCTTAGCATAAAGCATCTAATGTTAAAATTTTTTCATGGTGAAACAAGTTTGGGAAATGTTTAATACCATGTCCCTAACCTCCTGCTGGATTTTTTTTTTTTTTTTTTTTGTCGGAGTTTTGCTTGCTCTGTTGCCCAGGCTGGAGTGCAGTGGCACGATCTCAGCTCATTGCAACCTCTACCTCCCAGGTTCAAGCTATTCTTGTGCTTCAGCCACCTGAGTAGCTGGGATTACAGGCATACACCACCACACCTGGCTACTTTTTGTATCGTTAGTAGAGATGAGGTTTTGCCATGTTGGCCAGGCTGGTCTCAAACTCATGACCTCAAGTGATCCTCCTGTCTTGGCCTCCCAAAGTGCTGGGATTTCAGGTTTAAGCCACCACACCCAGCCCCCTTATTGGATATTTATGAGATACATTAATCCAATTAGAGTCTGAAAAATTCTACAGCAAGTAGCCATTCTAATCATTTACCAAACTTACTTGACCAAGACATTTTTGGAGTGGCAGAATTATGAGGGACATTTGTACTCCCCAGAATATAGTTTGCAGAGTGCTGCCTAACCATCATGGTGCTTAGAATTCCTTAAATGTTGCTCATGCCATTTCTGCCAGGAATAATTTAATTTACTCAGAAAAAGCTGCTGCACCCAAAAATACATTTGTGAAAAAGCCACACAAGATGGGGAGAACTTATGGAATGAATTCAGTAATTTAAACCCATGTCTACCTGCTCTATGACGTGTGTAATAAACTCTACTTTGTAGTTGGAAGCATAATCTGAATGTATAGGTGTTCTGTATACTTTCTTTATTTTTGACTAAATTAAATCTCAGGATTTTGTGTCATTTACATTTTAGTCTTTGACATAGAAATTTTCAGAATCAAGAGACATGTGCAAACAATTTATGTGTGGAGTGATGGAATGATATTTGAAAAAAATCATCTCCATGAAGTAGATAGTATTTGGTATGTTCAAAAGTCTCACTTGCTAAGTTTTGCAGTTTTGCAGCATTTATTCAAATGAATGCCAATGATTGAAAGAGCAACATATATTTAAATTAATAAAACAACATGAAGATTTTTCTTGGTGAACAGAAATGACCTTTGTTGACATATGCTTGTGTGCTTATTTAGAAAAGCAGCAAATGGATGAATAATTTGTATTGAGTACTCATTACTTTGTCTTTTTCTCTAAGATGTCATAAATTGTCTCATTCATTCATTCATTCATTCATTCACTAGCCTTTTCAACTTACTGTTGGGAGTCATTTCCATAGGTTTCTAATGTTTCCACCCATCTTGTGAGCAGAGGCACTGACAGCCTTTTTTCTTGAATAATCTTTTAAAAGATATTTGATAGTGAACACAAAATAGAGATAGTATCTACTTCTGGACACAAACTTCTGGAGCAGATTTGGCCCAGCATACTACAAATAATGTATTTCTTCAGAGCAAAAGTTGGACAGGTTTTCTTGCAGCCCAATTGTTTATTGGACAGATTTTCTTGCAGCCTAATTGTTTATAATAAAAGTTGGGGGTTTCATAAGCTCTGGCTTTCTCAGCTCAAATTCATGGTGTGAGTAGTATCTACCTAGCGTGCTCCATATAACCCTCACGGGACTTGAGGGATAGGGGAGCAACATGAAAATGGAGCTTAGAGTACTGACTACATCATGAGTAATAAAGTTCTTTGTCTCTGACCCAGGAGACTTGTGTCTTCTGCCAGTATTCAATAAACAATGGCAGGCTAACTTGTTGGCTTGCATAACTTGGTAAAGGAGCCTTAACAGTTCTTTGCCCAGGTTTTTTTGGATGCCATCAGGCTTGCCTTGGATCAGGACCCCTGGTGCAAATCATTGCTGGATGGCAAGCATGAGGCAGAGGTCAAATCTGGAGGGAAAAGCAGTACTGACCTAAGGCAAATATAGAGACATTATCAAGGGACCTGGTGCCGTGACTCACACATGTAATCCCAGCGCTTTGGGAGGCTGAGGCAGGTGGATCACCTGAGGTCAGAAGTTCGAGACCAACCTGGTCAACATAGTGAAACCATGTCTCTACTGAAAATACAAAAATTAGCTGGGTGTGGTGGCATGTGCCTGTAATCCTAGCTACTGAGGGGGCTGAGGCAGGAGAATCATTTGAACCCCCAGAGGCAGAGATTGCAGTGAGTTGAGATTGTGCCATTGCACTCCAGCCTGGGTGACAAAGTGAGACTCTGTCTCAAAAAAAAAAAAAAAAAAAAAGAAAGAAAGACATTATCAAGGGAACAGGATTGACCTGATGTTATCTAAGGAAAGCTACCTAACCTGGGCTCAGAGTATAGCTGAATGAATAGACAGTTAGAAATGAGTAGGCATCTCAGGTTAGGATGGCTTGTATCCCAGACAAAGTTGGTCAGAAATAGGTTCATAGAAACTAACCCTTGGTTCTTTTCTGCTCTAGGGCACAGCTATTCACACAGATTGGACTTTTTTTCTCCCTCCAAAAGTGACCCTTAGGTAAGCCTTTGAGTTCTTAAGTCCTTAGGCTGTTCTAGCCCAATGCCAGGCCCTAGTCATTATCACTACCAGTGTTTAAGGGAAGGTGATGTTCTTGGCCTGTTGGGGAACACTGGCTGAACCCTAGGACTTAGTGTTGGAAACACTGGCTCAGCCATTTTTGAGTGTGTTGGTTCTTGGTGTCTGATTGTCTAGGCTGTTTACAGAATAGTTTTTTGCTCCTGGATCAAGTCACCTTATGGGTACGGTTGGAGGTATTAGACTCTGGGCCTTAAGAAATCACTCTGGACGAATTTTAAAAAGTCAAGTTGATAGTGGTGTAAATAGTAACATTTCTAAATGGTGTGTCATTCAGTTTTCTCAGCTCAAACAGTTACAGTTCCCCTAGGAATTTGGAACTGTTGGCCATGCTCTTTCTAAAGGCAGAAGTGGTTAAAATAGCAGCAGTTAGTCCAAGCTGGCGAGCTAAGGCAGTGGTGGCTACCTCTTTGTACTCATACATAGACTTATAAAAATGAATATGCCACAAAACACAAATGGCTATGGTGTGATGACATGAAAGTCTATAGAGAAAACTCTCCAGCTATTTCAGACTCTTAATTTTGGCTTGATTTGTAGTGCCCTTCTAAATGATTGGTCAGCTATTCCATCAATAGCTTATTGGCAGGATCTATAAGAAATAATTTTTAATGACTCTTAGGGGAACAGGTAGGAGTAGTTTAATTTTCTTCAAGATGTACAATGTCATATGTCGCCTTTCAGTTCAATTATTCCTATCTTCAGTGGGAAATATGCTTCTGAAAGTTGAATTTGGAATAAACAGGGCAAACTGAGTGAATGTGGGCTGGAAAACCCTCTTAAGCAAAGTACAAGTCCCAGCTTGAGGGCAGAACAGGCTGTCCTAAACCAAGTTCGGAAGGAGGTGTGGAAATTGAAGGGCAGAGTTGGAAAGCAATCCGGGAGAAGCATAGCACAATGTGGAATCTGGAATGTTGACCACATGGATTTCAGGGACAGCTGGTTAATAGGGAAGGCCACCTGATTTGAAGTGCTCGAATGCAAAAGAAGAGTTTGGCTTGTTGGCAGAGAGACTGGGAAAAGCTAATGTGAGTAAAAGGGATTCAGGCATATTGGCAGCTCAGAGAAGGTGGGATAACTGTGACAAAAACAAAAGCAGCAGGCAGGGAGTGTCTCATCAGACTATTTTAACAAAGCAAACCAGGGGAGAGAGAGCTACTAATAACCTGCTAAATTATAATCCAGTTTATTCTGGGATTGGATGGGACTGTGCTTGGTAATGGCAGTGAGGTTAGAAGTAACTGGAGCAAGAATGGGGCTGTTTGTATCCCCTTCCTTTGGCTGGAGGACAAAATTCCCTTTACTTGTAGGGTCGCACTAGGCTTGTGTTGGTCAAGAGCCTCTCAACCACTCCCAAGGAGCCTCTGAGCAAGAGTAGAGCTAAGAGGTAAATCCAGTGATTCAGAGATGAGGTTCAGGTATCCTACCAAATGGAAGGGCCAGAAGTATCAAAAGTTCTGGATGGAATCAGGGTAAGACTTCCTTCCTTCCCTCATTCATTCCATGTATATTATGTAGAGGTTCTAGGCTAAGTTTTTGCGACTACCAAGATGCTAAGACATAGCCCCTGTCCTCCAATCATTTAGCCTTTTAGGTAAGCTAGATAAGAGGGTGATAATCCAGTGTGGCGAGAACCATGATAAAGATAAATACAGGGCCCTACAAGAGCGTGCAAGCTGCTGGTGGGGAGCATAGATCATGAAAGATGGTTTCCTGGAGGAGGTGATGATTGAGCTATATCAAAAAGGATGAGTAGGAGGTAGGTAGGTAATGGTGGGGCTTATTCTAAACCGAGGCTTGTGCAAATCTGGAAAGTTGGGAGAGCATGATGCATTAAGGAACCTTCAGCATTTCAGGGCTGCTGAGGCTAGAGAGTCATAAGGAGCATCTTGTATATCATGATTTTTCTGCTATGGTGAGAAACTCAACCACTTACTTTTAGGTGGCTCAGATCAGCTCCGATAATGAGCAACAGTGGCTCTCTTAATTGCCCTTCCCTGGGCAAGCTTCCCTTCATTGGAATTCCTGTCTTCTTACCAAGAAACAGAGTCTAAGTGCTCTCTGGATTGGTGGGGGTGGAGTGGTGAGGGAGAGTCTAAATTACCTCTTTCTTGCACATAGCCTTATGTGCTGAGATTCTCGCACTCCTCCCACTTGGGTTTTTGGAATTGGGTCACAAACTGGCATACCTTGGTTAGCTCATGAAGACTCTTTCCTTAAGGCCTCCCGTTAGCAGAAAGAGATGGACGCACACCTGTTTAACTAAATAGCAGACTCTGGGGCATGCACTTAGAACAATCTTTGGGTACTTTCACCCCTGGAGGACATATCCCTTAGGTCCTGCAGTTTGGGGGTTAAATTTATATTTAGCATCTCATTTTCTGGCTAAAAGATGTTATAGAAAATGAAAATGTCAGGTTTTTTAGTGCTGCTTAGATATTATCTATGGTGATGGATTGTTGCTATGAATATTTGAGTTGCTATGAATGCTTGAAGAGGCAAAGTGTGTCATAGTGAAAGTGCCAGAATGCTGTGTTAGTTACCTGACTGATGGTTCTGGTGGTAAAATGCAAGTAATGAAGCTTGCCTTGCCCACTTCATGTGGTTATTTGAAAGACTAAATTACTGAAGCTATGTGAAAATGAAGTGTCAGTAGAATACTATCCAAACAGAAAATGTTATTATTTGAGTTGCTTCTAGGGGAAAAAAAAGCACATTTGTCTTCTGAAATGTATCTTTTAAGTAGGAATGAGTTACCATGGCATTAGAGACATTTCAAAAAAAATTGACAAATAAATGAAACAAATGGATAAAATATCATTTAGCGATGTTTTTAATAGTGTCTCAATGCATTGAATAGCATTTAAGGCTCTTTTTCCTATCTGTATTTAAGGGCTCTAGTTGTAAATTGATACATATTTGATTCTGTAATTCCAGATATTTTGAACACTGAAACAGGTAGCACTTTTGTGAAAGATAATTGCCCTGAAAGAAAGTTTTAGCTTTGACTGAGAGAAAGGTATTGGTAATTTCCAAGAGCACTTTAAAAAGTAGCTGCAGAATTCAGACAGAAAGCCATCAAGATCAGGAATAGTGGGAACAGAAGGAGTGAGCAACAGGAGTACAGCGTCTGTTCTAATAGTTTAAATGTGCAAGGGAGATGAGAAGTGAAGAAACAGAAGGAAATGGGGAGAGATTTGAAAGATGCTTATTATCTTTCAACAAAGGTGGTGCCTGATGTGCCTGTATTACAGAAAGGGCATAAACCTTCCTTTCAACAATTATCAAGGTCTGGGATTAAATATCTGTTCCAAGATCCTTCTTTCCAGCCATCCTCCCTCCCTCCCTGCTTGCAAGGCTGCTGCCAACTTCCATAAAGAGTCCCTGGGTGTGTTTTGCAGGAGGGAATATCCTCCTCTCAAAATAACTCAAAGTTCAGTGAGACATTGACTTGGGACTTGGGAACATTCAAGAAGAAATGACTAGGGCAGAGACATTTACTTTTTTCCTGAGTTTCATGTCCTGATTAGAGAAAGAGAGCTGACTGTAATGCTTATAGAGGTGACCTGCTGCCACAGAACCTAGGCGTAGGGTAGGGCGAAGGTTCTTTGTCCCTCCATGCTTAAGGGGATGCATTGCTTACACACAGTGGGAAGCACTGGACTCTTGATTTCTCAAGAGTATTGTTTCCAACAATATTTCTATAAACAGGAAGATGACAGAAATGAAGTTAACCATTTCACTGAAAAAGCGTTTTCTTACATTTTTGTTTAACAAAGCTATATAAAAGTACTAGTATCATACTGGTGCTATAAAATAAAGCAAGACAATTGTATGGCTCTTGAATATTTAATGTGGCTGGGATAGATCACATTGATGTTATGTTAATCTGATGTTTTCAATTATGCCTTCCTAATTAGTGCTCACAGCTAATCTAATTATATTTATATGGGGAATAAATTTGAATACCTTCTACTAATACACCCATGTCCAAAATACTTTTTCTAGTGAAAAGTCACACGGACATTATGAAAATTCTCTTTCAGATACATTAGTTGTTAAATTCTAGAAGTAAAATACTGAATTGATTGCTTTCTCAAAACAGTAGTTAGTTTTTTGAATAAGGTACAGTAGTGGTGTCAATTGTAGTACATTGCAGTAATGAAACACCTTCTGCTCAGATAATCTAAAACATGCAACTAATGACTTTTACCTTTCCATTTACTCTTAGGAAAGGAGGTCAGGTATTGCCTATGTAATTTCATAATTAGCAAAGCTTGTTTTGAGGCTAGTGTGATAATATATATGCTAAATAGATATTTCTTGCTATGTGGGTGTGGTGAGATGAATGCCTGGAGAGTAACTGGTTTTTTCTGTTGGCCCAGAGGCTTGTGTCTGCCTGTTCTAGAAGGGTGAGTCTGAAGCATTGAGTGTTTTTGTATTCTTTCCTGCTGCAGAGTGGTTCTGAAACAGCTAATCTAACTTCAGAATATATACTAAATCAAAAAAAAAGCAAACAAGCAAATAAAAACCCTTGGGAGATTAGGTTGTGCACAGCATTTTAAATACATGTTAAGGAGGAGCAAGGGCTGACTGTGGTTTACCAAGCACATTAACAAACTTTGAGATCCTTTCAATCATTATAGAATCCGAGACTGGACTTGGTGAGCTTCTTTTTCTTAAAAACTTTTTAAAAAGTAAGCTTTAAAAAATTAAAGTAGAACCTACATACTAAAAATCAAAAGCACATGTTTACTTACTGAGATGGACACTTAGACCATTGGATCGTAGCCTTTGTTTCCCTAATATCAGCATTTCAAGCTGTAAATTTTGCTCAGAGCACATATTTTCTGTTATAATTGAGCTCAAAATTTTTATTGTGAGTAATTCTTTGGCCAATGGGTTATTTAAAAGTGTACTGCTTTTTATCCAAACATCTAGGCCTTTTAAAATTATTTTTATTATTGATTTTTAGCCAAATTTCATAAGATTAATGATTTCAATGCTTTGAAATTTGTTGAGACTTGATTTATGGCCCAACACTTTGTCAACTTTGGCAAATGCTTAATATGCACTTAAGAAAGTGTGTATTTTTTTTTTTTCTGCTTCTCTTCTTTATTGAGATAGAGGTATTCAAATCTAATTAGGATGACCCACTTATCCTTTGATTCTGTCAATTCTTGCTTCAAGTATTTTGAGGCTGTTATTGTTATTCATTAGATATACACAAATTTATAATCATTAAACCATTTTAGTGGATTGACACTTTTATCATTATAAAATATTCACCACCTTCAGTAATTCTTCTTTTTTTCTGATATTAGTATGATAATAGCAACTTTCTCTTGTTTTTGTATTGAATATACCTTTCCAATATTTAAAAAAAAAATTCTCTATGTCCTTATGTTTAAGGTGTGTCTCTTATAAGCAATACGGAGTTTTATTTTTTAATCCAGTGTGATGGTTTTCTTCAGTTGAAAAAGTGCATCTAAATTGCTAATATATTTAGGTTTAAATTTATTATCTTATTATCTGTTTCTGTTTGTTCTTTGTTTTTTAAATTTTCTTCCCTTTCTTACCTCTTTTAAATTATTTTTATGTCGATTTTCTCTTCTCTTAATTGTTGTTTATGTATTATTTTACAGTATTTTCCAATGGTTGTCATCAACATTACAACAGGAATTCCTGACTTAATAGAATCTACAAAATAATACTTTTACCATGTCCTGAACAATAGCAAGACATCAGCACACTTTGACTTCATATACGATACTTCTGCCTATTTTCTTTTATTTTCATATATGTGTATATTTTATGTATGTGTGTGTATTTTAGTCCTTCTCTCTTAAGAATATTATTGTTTTCTACAGTTATAATTATTTGTAGTTATGCTTCATGTTGCTTTTCATTCTGCCTTGTGTTTCTGTATTTCTAACTGGGATTATTTTCTTTTTCTCTGAAGAACTATTTCTTTTAATGCTGGTTTACTAATGATGTCTCTTAGTTTTTGTTTGTTTAAAAATCTTTTTGTTTCTTCTTCACTTCTTTTAAAAGAGCTTTACAATTTTCATACCACAAAAGTCACTTTCTCCTTCACTTTATTTTTTCCTCTTTCCTTCACTTTAAAAAAAATTATGGTAAAATATACAACATAAAATTTACCATTGCAACCATTTTTAAGTGTATAATTCAGAAGTGTTAAATATAGTTACATTATTGTGCAACCAATCTCCAGAATGTTTCCATCTTGCAAAACTTCTCCTTTACTTTTGATGATTATTTTTTTCTGGGCATAGAAATATAGCTTGAAAGTTATTTTCTTTCATAATTTGTGGTGAGAAATTAGCTGTCAGTATGATTGTTATTTGGAGGAAATGTTGCATGTTTCTTGGCCATAAATGATAATTCTATTATGTGATTTCCTATGAATTCATTTCTTTTCTTTTCTTTCTTTTTTTCTTTCATTTTTTTCTTTTTTAAGATTTGGGGACTTCTGTTGCTCAGGCTGGAGTGCAGTGGTACGATCATAGCTCACTGTACCCTAGAATTCCTGGGTTCAAGGGATCCTCCCACTTCAGCCTCCTGAGTAGCTGGGACAACAGGCATGGTCACTGTACTTGGCTGTGAATCCATTTCCATTGCCTTCTTTTTGTTGTCATTGTATTGGTTTTTGGTTTTCAGTAATTCGCCCTGTCCCCTGGCATGCTTAGTAATTTTTGATTGAATGTTGGATATTAGGTATATAAAATTATTGACATTTGGATGATTTTATATTCCTTCCAGGGAGGATTTTCTTTTCTGTTGGTAGGCAGTGAGTATAAAGGTAGAACACCTTGATTTAATCAACAATTAAGTTGATTTGTGATAGAATTTAGGTCCATGTAAGGTCTGGTATATGTTCGTTTGTTCTTAATCCTAAGGCGTAGCCTTTCCAGGGTCTAACTTTAAGCCAAGGCATTTACCTTGATGGTCCTTAAACACAAGTTTTAATTTTCTCATTCTTGTGAACTTGCTGAAAGCTCTGAGCTTGAAATTTGAAAGCTCTGCTTGGCCACTAGGCCCAGTGGTGCTTAAGAGTTGGCAAATTTATCAAGGGGCAATTTGGAGGAGAATGGTGAAATCATATTTATGTACTTTTCTTCTCTCTATGATCTTGGTAGTAAATCTTTAAGTATTTACTATCTGAGTTGCTTCCTAGTGGGTTCGAGTAACTGATGTTTTAAAATAGAATTTTATCCAGCTTCTTGGTGAGAGTGACTGTCTGATACATACCTGTAAATGGATGTCCTCTTATATTTCCTTAGGACAGATTAAAACTAAAGTATGCAGATTCCCTATCTAGAAATTTAGGTATGATCAGGACTTGTGGGTGGCTGTTCACCTCTCTGGAATCTGCCATCACTAAGTTTATATTTTAGTGGGAAAATGGGGAAAGGACACTAATTAATATTTCACAGTAATAATATGCAGGCAGCCAGGACATCTATAGACAAATATGCACCCTTAATAAATGGTAAGAAAATTAAACTTGAAGCGAAGGGATGATTTTCCTTCATCAGATTAGGTTAAAAAGATTGATTTTCTTATTGGTGGGAATATAAATTTACCCAAGCTATATTAACAATAATGATCACTGACATTTACTGAGCACTCACTGTGTGTGTCATGAGCTGTTCTGAACTCTTTATATGTATCATTTATTCTCATAATAATATCACAAAGTAAATGTGATTGTTATTAATCTCATTTTCAGAAGAAAACACTGATGTTGAGACAGTTAAACGATGTGCCTAAGATCATTCAGATGGTTAGTAACTGCACTGAAATTAGGACCCAGGCAGCCTGAATGTAGTCTCCACATCCTTGTCCACTAACTTAGCCTCTCAATTCTATTTCTTCAGCTTCATCCTACAGACATGGTCACACACATGTACAAATAGGCATGTACAGAAAGGTTCCCTATAATGCTGCTTGCAATAGTTGAAAGCTGGGAACAGACTCAATATTCATTCATTTGGAGATGTAAAAATGAAAGCATCCATGTCAAATATCCAATCAGTGGAATAATCTGTATCAGTTACTAAGAGTCAGGTAAATTTACTAACATGGAAACATGTTCGCGATATAGCTTTAATTTAAAAAAGGTCAAGGCCGGGCATGGTGGCTCACACCGCAATCTTAGCACTTTGGGAGGGTGAGAAGGACAGATTGCTTGAGCCCAGATGTTGGAGATCAGCCTGGGCAACATGATGAGATGTCATTTCTACAAAAAAATTCAAAAATTAGCCGGGTGAGATAGCACATACCTGCGTCCCAGCTGCTTGGGAAGCTGAGCTGGGAGGATGATCTGAGCCCAGGAGGTTGGGGCTGCAGTGGGCCATGTTCATGTCACTGCACTCCAGTCTGGGTGACAGAGTGAGACCCTGTCTCAAAAAAAATTTTTTTAAAAGGTTAAAAAACATATTAGTAAAAAAATATATAATATATATGGATATAGAAATGTCCTTATTGACATATGCAAAGAATTGTTAGTAGTGATTGCCTCCTGAGAGTAGGATTTGTGGATGGTAGGAGGGAGAATTTTGTATTTTAACTTACACTTGCCTTGTATTATTTGTACTTTCATATATTGAGTACATATTACTTTTGTATTATTTAAAAATATTTTATTTTACAAGTTTTAAGCATATATAAAAGAAGAAAATGAATCTTCATATATGCTCCATCTAGTATGGCCAAAAATCATCAGTTTTAACTCACTACTTCACATATAGTTTACCTCTCTTTTAATGCTTTACTGCTCCTAAAATGCTTTGAAGCACATCCCAGACAGTGTATCATTTCACTCCTAACTCAGTACGCCTCTATAACTGTTATAGAATTTTATTATATAACCACAGGACCATCATCATACCTTACAAATTGACAGTATTTTTGGTATCATGTAATAGTCCATAAGCAAATTGTCCCAGTTGGCTAAAAAATATCTTTTTATAGGTAATTCAAATAAAATTCTCACATTGTGCTTGTTAGATCTCTTTTGTCTCTTTTAGTCTAGAACAATTCCCTTCACTTATTTTTTTCTTACCATTGACTTATTGTAAGTTATTAATTATCAAAAGAAATGTTTCAAACATAGATTCCCATAGATAAATTATATGGCAACCCATGTTACACATTAAATCTTATGGAACGAAGGCACTCTAATCCTACTTGCATTTATTTCCCCCCTCATCATCAATACTGTACTTGTCAATTCACCAGCATTTTTTGAGTGCTTAAGATGGTTTGAACAAAAGACATTTTGAGGGAATATTAGCAGAGGAGAGGAAAAATACAAAAGATAATAGAGTCACCAAACTTTTAGGCTCATTAAGTGAAAGCACTGGACTAATTTTAAAGTTATAATATTTTACTCTAAATTTAAAGTTCAGTTTATAAATCTCATAGTTAAAATTGTTATAAATGTATTTTTGTGTGGAATTCCGCATCTAATTTTTTTGGTAAACCATCTTCCCTTCCCTTATCCTTCCCTTCCCTTTCCTTCTCCCTTCCCTTCTCCCTTCCCTTCTCCCTTCCCTTCCCTTCCTCACCTACCTCCCCGTTCCTTCCTCTCTTTCTCTTTTCTTTCTTTCTTTCTTTCTCTTTCTTTCTTTCTTTATTTCTTTCTTTCTCTTTCTTTCTTTCTCTTTTTCTTTCTTTCTTTCTCTTTCTTTCTTTCTCTCTCTTTCTTTCTTTCTTTCTCTTTCTTTCTTTCTTTCTTTCTTTCTTTCTTTCTTTCTTTCTTTCTCTCTCTTTCTCTCTTTCTCTCCCTCTCTCCCTCCCTGCCTGCCTGCCTGCCTGCCTTCCTTCCTTCCTTCCTTCCTGTTTCTTCTTGTTCTTTTTTTTTTTTGTTAAATTTTAGCTACACTTAGAAGTCATTGATATGGAATTCAGCATTTTTTCTAATGTATTATAATACATTAAAAATATTTTATCTTTGATAAGATTAGATAGTTTAAGAACTTTCGAAGAAAGGCAAGTTGACATAATTACAATCCACCCAGAATTACTAAGGATAATTTAAATGTATTCAATGCATAATAAATAAAGCTGTGCATCATTGTTTACAGCATTTGAGAGGGAATGCCAACATGGAACAGCATTATTCTTCCCCATCCAAGGGGACCTAATTAGCACTAATAGGGGGGAAAATAGCAAATGAGAGCAGAAACTCAATATGATATCAGGGAAAATATCCTAATGGATAGATTGATCAGTTAATGGGAAATTCCCAAGAGAAGTAATGTTAATGCAATTGAAAGATGTAATTGAGGGGGCAGAAAACACTGGAGGAGGCATAAACGTACTGTTTGTAATTCTCTACACAGCCCTATGCAGGTTGGTTCCTCATTAGAAAATTTCATCTTTATTCTAACTATAGATAAAAACTAGCATTGATAGATATATTCTTAATGAAGGAATATCTAGAAAAAGAACAGAACCATTAAAGCTAAGCTTTGTTTTCATTTCTCTTACTGTTGTTAGAATGTGCATTCTAGAAATTCCCAAAGGAGGCTCATATTTCAGTGATTCACATTCATTCACTTCAATATTATGAAATTTGCTTCATTACAATGTTATGATGATAATACAAACGTTTCTATAACAAGGTGCATTGAGTGTATTAGCAAGTTGGAAATAGACACGATTAAGAAAACAGTAGCCAAGTTGATAGCTATTTACACTAAGAATGTATTCCAGTAAGCTAAATCAATCTGTATTAATTTAGCTTTGGCTCTTGCTGGTAGAAATAAGTTTGTCCAGCAACACAATGCTTTCTGTGATTGATGTTGACTAAGAAGGAGAGAATTTAGACAAACTCTTAAAGAGCTTTCTATTAGTATAGTAATCAAGTTACTTGTCCAGCCAATTATGGTCTACAAAATAACAGGTTATCTTTTATTATTAAACACAGTCAATTTTTTCTATTGACTCTTCTTATACCATTTGGTGGAAAATTTGAAGCTATAGAGAGAGCTGAAATACCTCCATAACTTCACCAAAGCCCTTTCAGTTAAGCTTGGACATTTTGACCAGGGGTACAATGCATGATTATTTCTAGTTTGTATTGAATCAAATGTTTTACTTAGTAAAAGAGATAAATTTAGGACTGAATAGTTACTTAGCTTTCATAGGTCAGCAATACACATTTGATTTACTCAAATTTGCTGTAGCCAAGTTAACTTCCTAAGATCTTTAGTTTGCTTTGTGCTGCATTGATATGGCCAAAGCATTTAGAATTTAAACCAAGTTTCCAAGGCAGGGTTAAATGAAAAACTATAATAAGTTTTTTAATAGGAGTGAGGGTTATTGTGAAAGGTAACAAACTAATTATAGGGAACTGCCTACCTAAGTACACTCATGATATGGGCATTACACCCATCAGAAGATGCATTTGTTTGTTTAAACTTGTGACCATAATCTAGGACACATCTATTTGAATGATGCAAGATACTTTCTTATTTGAGAAATGAACATAGCAAGCAGTTGATCTCGGTCCTGGAATTTGTGAAGAAAGCCTGGAAATAGGATTTGAAGTCTATCACCAAGGTAAAATGAATCAACTTGGAAACGTTCTACAGATGTCAGAAAGTCTATTATATGAAACAGCAGTCTTCATATATGGAAAATAAATTCAAATGAGAGGCAACTTAGTGAACAGGTAATTTGCTACACAGTGTCAGGGTTTCCCTCTTTCTCTGTACCATCCATGCACAGTGCATAATCTCTTTTAGGTCAGAATGTCTGATTCACAGGATGTTCACAAATCAAAACGATAGTCGCATCCATAAAACTTTTTTCTCTCTGGGCATAAAGCCATATTACTTACAGATTTCAAAGCAAATATTTCTACAGTTATAGTTACATCATTTTCTTTAGCAATATGTCTACTAAATTATACTCATGATACAATAGCACTGAAGTAGGAGGCAAAACTCAACTCTGGAGGTGGGGCTTAGACAGTGGAACAAATTGAGGACTAGCTAAAATGGGTCCAGGGCAGAAGCACCACCCCCATAAGACATGACAACCAGGGGCATAACTTTCCCTTAATTTGCATATAATTATAAGTGGGTATAAATGTGAGTGCAGGTCTGTTTCTGAGCTGCTACTCTGGGCACACTGCCTATAGGGCAGCTTTGATCCACAAGGAACAGTACCTCTGCTGCTGCTGTACACTGTTGCTTCAATAATAGTTGCTGTTTCACACCAAGGGCTTGCCCTTGAATTCTTTCCAAGGGCAAAGCCAAGGACCCTCCTGAGCTAAGGACCTTCCTGGGCTGAGCCTCAATTTTGAGGCTTACCTGTCCTGCACCACTTTTAAGCTAAAACTTCAGGGAGAGTGGACTCCTCCTTCAGGATCCCTATATCAAGTCCTTCTCAAATTGGTTCAAGACACTCCTGTTAAAGAATGGAAATTTAACATTTCACTGCCTCAAAAACTATGGTAATGGCCCAACATGGTGGCTCACGCCTGCAATCCCAGCTTTGGGAAGCAGAAGCAGGCGGATCACTTGAGGCCAGGAGTTCAAGACCAGCCTGGCCAACATGGCAAAACCCCAGCTCTACTAAAAACACAAAAATTAGCAGAGTATAGTGGCACACACCTGTAGTTCCAGCTACTCAGGAGGCTGAAGATTGCTTGAACCCAGGAGGCAGAGGTTGCAGTGAGCTGGGATCAAGGAACTGCACTCCGGCCTGGGCAACAGAGCAAGACTCCATCTCAAAGCAAAGCAAAACAAAACAAAATAAAACACAACACTGTGGTAATTTAACATTTACTATTTCACTATAGTGCAAAATAAACTGACAGTGACTTGATATAAAACAGCACATCACAAGGTGTTTTCAGAGATAGCTTGTTTCTGGTTTTTAGGGCTGGATATTTGCATGCTCCCATAAGGACTCAATAGGTTTGGAAATGTCACTTCTTAGATTCTACAAAAAGAGTGTCATTCCAAATCTTCATTTACTTTAGGTTTTGCCGACTGTTTAGAAGTTAGGAAGTGGATATGAATGTTAATAATTATTAATATTAGTGCCAACTAAATTTAAAACTTCAAGTGATATTTGCCATATGTGGTTTGGGAAAACTGTGTGTGTGTGTGTGTGTGTGTGTGTGTGTGTGTGTGTGTTTCAGTTTGCTTTTAATAGCATTACTGAGGTATAATTGACATACGACAGACTTCATGTATTAAGTGTACAATGTGATATTTTAGCTTATTTATATACCCATGAAACCATTACCACAATCATAATAGAGAACATACCTGTCACATTTTGAAATTTCCTTATGCCACTTTGTAATTCCTCTTCTCTCCCCTCTTTCCCATATCCCAAGGAAATCACTGATCTGTTTTCTGTGACTGTGTGTTAGTTGGTATGTCTTCAGATTTAAGATAAAGGAATTTAGCTAGTATGCACTCTTTTTTGTCTGGCTTCTTTCAGGCAACATCGTTATTTTGGATGAACCTATGTTGTGTGTCTCAATGAGTCATACTCCGTGATATGGAATTGTTCTCCATGATATGGACACACTACATTCTGTTTGTCTTTTAGGGGTTGTTTTCAGCTTGGGCTATTATAATAAAGCTGCTATGAACATTCTTACATAAATATTTGTGTGGACATGTACTTTCATTTTCCTGGGGTAAATATTTAGAAATAGAATGGTGAGGTCCTATGGTTTATGTTTAATTTTTCAAAAGCTGCCAACTTGTTTTCCAAATGTATTGTACCATTTTATATTCTTATTAGTAGTAGAGTTGCAGTTGCTCCGTATCTTCGCCAGCATTTGATGTGGTCAGTCTTTTTAGTTTTAGCCATCCTAGGAGTCGCACAGTTGTAACTTATTGTGGTTTTAATTTGTATTTCCCTAATGATTAAAGATGTTGAACATCTTTTAATATGCTTGTTTGCCATTCAACCAGCTTCTTTGCTGAAATGTCTGTTCAAATAATCTGACTGACTGTTTTAAAGTAATTATATTGCTTGGGGTTTATTTCCTGTCAAGTTTTGACAGTTTTAAAAATATATTCTTTATATTTTCTCTAAGTATGTGGCTTTCATTTCCCTCTTAGCAGTGGCTTTTTAATAACACAAATTTTAAAATTTGACAAAGCCAATTATCTCAGTCCACTGGGGCTTCTATAACAAAATACCATAAGTTGGGTAGCTTATAAACAACATGACTGTATGTATCACAGTCCTGGAGGCTGGAAAGTCCAAGATCAAGGCACTAGAAGGTTGGATGTCTGGTGAGAGCCTGTTTTCAGGTTCATAGATGGTGCTCTCTTGCTGTGTTCTTACATGGTGAAAGGGGCAAGCTAGCTGTCTAGGGACTCTTTCATAAGGGCACTGGTCCCAGTCATGAAGTCTCTGCCATCATGGCCTAATCACCCCTCAAAGGCCCTGTCTCCTAATATCATTATCTTGGAGGTTAAAATTCCAACAGATGAATTTTGGGAGGACACAGCATCAATTTATCAATTTTTTTTAAGAGTTTTAAATTGTGTTTTACAAGGACAGCACCTTGTGAGCTTCTCAGTGCTGTCCTTGGTCCAGTGCCACACAGGACTTACAGGGAATAGACATTGAGAATAGGTATACTTAAGACACGAGGACGTTAAGCATCTCTACTTTGGTCTCTAGGAACAGAGCCAAAAAGGAAAAGATGCCTTCTCCTCTTTGAGGAGGAAGCACACCATGGCTTTGGCACCATGTAGTTTCCAGAGATTTCTCCACATTTAGCATCACGACAATTCAGCATCATGAGGTATGGCTGCTGCAGGTGCAGGGTTTCTGTGGTGGCTTTTTTGCAGGTAGTGGAAGCAGAATAGAGTTGCTTCTGAGGACTCCCAGGTAGAGGAAGAGAGGTTTCTAGAGAATCTGGGGATTCCCAAATTGTGACTGAGGGGACAAAGTGAGAAGAAATATGAGTTGTTACTACGAATGTGCCTTAATTCTCTTCCCTAGGTGGGTATTATATGGTAAAATATGGGCAACATATTGTGATTACGTTAATTTGAAATATTATATTTTAAATCCAATTTAATGAGGTATGAGAAAGAGAAAGAAGATGGTAAAATCAACTATTCATCAACATATCTTTATTTTTAAAAAGGCTTTTGTTTTGCACAAAAATTATTTCCTTGCTGCTTAACTATTTTTAGATGATGAAACCTTTGCTGTGACTTCTAAGTGCAAATTAATTCCAAAGCTCTTGCATGTCTGTAAATGGTAAAGAATGCAGAGGACCAGATTTTTAAAAATAGTGTCTACCTTTAAGTTCATGTTGGTGTTTAATGGATTATCTTTCTATTGCTATGCTTTCCTCATTTTTTTTTTTTGAGTAAACAGAGTCACTGACATGGAAATGTTAAACAAAAGAGATTTTTTTGTCAGAGTATACTATCAAGGGGTGATGGGTTGTAAATGCTACTACCCACTTATTTGTGAATGGGTGCAATTTAACTGTCATAAACATTGATGGCAATGCTGCAAACATGTGCCACCTGGATCAAGCATTGCTTTAGTGATAAATACAGAAGTTGGCTTCACATATCTTCATTCTGGTGACTCTCACAGTGGCCTTTAGTGCCTATAGCCTGTCAGAGTAACTAAAGACGAAGATGGCTGCATAGAGTTTCAGGGTTGGCTAAGGAGGACACAACCTCCAGGTATCATGACCCTCTATAGATAAGATTTTATGTTGTTTGAAAACATGAATATTTCTCAAATGGGTATAGCATCATATGAAAATAATAATAATAATAAATGTATTAAAGTAATGCCTTCTTAGAAACTTTGGGCACTATTTTTCCTTCTCCAGGGGACTTCATTGATGACTCTGATATCAATGGCTATTTTCTTGAAACAGGTTTATTTTTTATTTTCATTATTTTTCTAACAGCCTTTGGATTTTTAAACTTTTCACTGGCAGCTTACACTTAATTTTCACTGTTGAAAATGAAAGATATTATCTTTCCTTCTAAGTTATTATATTTTCCTCCTCTGTATTCTTACTCCCCTTTTCTTGACAATACACTTTTTTGCATATACCATGGAAGAGAGGCAGAAGAGGCCCAGTCTGGAATAGAGAGCATATGAAGATTCTGGCAGGTAGAAAAGGGCCTAGGGAAGTATTGGATTTAGGAACTTGTTGTTTGTTTGTTGTTTACATTTCAACATGTTGATTTTCCTAGAAACTACACTTAGGAAAGTCAGCATGTTGAAATATAAACAAGAATGACAACAACAACCCCTTTCAGTCGCTTCTAGCCATACTGTATGTTATACTAAACTATGAGACTACTGTTCTTCTCAGGAAAGGATTATGAATAATTATGATGTGTCTAAGATTTCACCCTAATTGCAAGCTAACAAGTGAGCCTGCCACAGTTTGATGGAGGCTGGCAGAAGACACTGGAATTCTGGGGCGTAGGGTGACATAAATACTCGCAGCACAGCAAGCTATGTGAGCATCAGCAGACTTGGGTTTATTCCCTTTGCCCCCAAGTTCCACGGAGGTGACAGACGGGCCCAGGTAGATTCCTTCACAGGCAGTGGGTTGAGTTATAGGAAAGGAATGCTGCGTTTAGGGAACTTGAATCTTTTTTTTTTTTTTTTTTTTTGAGACAGAGTCTCACTCTGTTGCCCAGGCTGGAGTGTAGTGGTGTGATCTTGGCTCACTGAAACCTTTGCTTCTGGCTTCAAGTGATTCTCTTGCCTCAGGATCCCAAGTAACTGGGATTACAGGCACCTGCCACCACACCTGGCTAATTTTTATACTTTTATTTCTTTTAGTTTAGACAGGGTTTTGCTATGTTGACCAGGCTGGGCTTGAACTCCTGACCTTAAGTGATCTGCCCACCTCAGCCTCCCAAAGTGCTGAGATTACAGGTGTGAGCCACTGCACACAGCTGGGAACTCAAATATTTTATAATAGGTAACATGCATGCCTGCTTGTGCTCTGCATAAAGACATTATAACTTTCAAGTTTTGTATAACTATACAAAAATCACTGAAAACATAGTTCAATATAAATGCTGTTAAGTGCCTTGTTTTGTGATAGGTGTGGAAACAGGAGAGACTCATGGCAAATTGTCTCCCAACAGGGTTAAAAAGACCATCTCCTTTCCAAAGCCAAGTAGTCAGAATTTATGTCTTTCTGAAGGCAAATAGAAGACCAGTACTCAGTGGTGTGCTGACAGACGTTTAACAACTGGTTATATATAAAACAGAAAAGAAAAGAAAAAGCTCTGATTTGCAATATTTTCTTATTTCTATAGTGTAAATCTTCATCATAGCTGATTCCAAGCCACCAATAAAACATCAGTGAACTTGGAGTTGGGGAGAGAGTCACAGTAGTACACCATTGTATGGTATTTCTGCTATATATATATCATAGACATAAATAATCTAAAGAGAATAGAAAATACTAAAATTTAATAAAATAAGTAAGAAGTAGTGAGTTAAGAGTATTTATTGCCTTTCTTCCTGTTTGGTTAATGGACTTCATTGGTCTCAGTTTTCAAAACCAAGTCCCTTCTGAAGCAATGTTCTTATTGCTCTACTACCTCATTAAAAAACCCTTTCTCTTATTTAAGACTAACATAATATTTATACCTCAACACAATCTGATTAACATAAATAAATATGATCAACTGTGTCCAACTTAGATCATGTTACAAATAACGTAAGATAGATAATTCTTTGGGTTCTCTTTCTATTGATTGTCTTCAGCACTATGAGTAAATGTGAGTAGAAGACACTTGATATTTTCTGAGAATTTGAGATGATTTTTCCAGATTTTTTGAGAATTATATAGAACTACCTCTGTAAAGTCTGTCACAAATCCTTGGGAGATTTCATGGGCTTAAGCTTCGAACCAAAAATAGTGCTAGGTTTCCTAAAAGTGGCTAATTCAGATTCAAATGCAGCAAACACTTACTGAATGCCTATTATGTGCCACATACAAGGCTAACTAAATGATTTCACATATGTATCTTGTTTAAAGCTATAAAGTGTGTACTAATACCATTTTACAGAAGGGGAAACTGAGGTTAGTCTTGAGTTCTTTATATTTTGGTAAGCAAATGTGTCGTATGTGTCCCTATCATGATCAGTATATAGACATTAATTCTCAAACACTCACAGCATTTCTCAGTAGGGAACTCTTGACTTAGATAAATGAGTTTGCCCAAAAGCTCCAAGAGAAGAATTCTGTGTAACTTGGTTGTACATTTATACTATAACAATAGTCTAGAATGACATTGGGGGCCACACATCATCAAAAATACACAAGAAGATTTCAAATGAAAGCAATCAAATAATACATTCATCATAAAGAAGCTGCAACTCAGTTTCAGGAAAAGTCACTATCAGTATCATCATTAACAATAGTGCATGGATCCATGTAAGTGCATCACTGATTTTTTTTCAGGTTACTTAAACTCAGACTGTATGAAAAAAAATCAAAGTTTTTATAGGTGATTATTTCATCTTGACATAATATCTTCTCTCTCAAGAAAGAGTAAAAGGCTATGAGAAAACACTGGTAAAGACTAAGTATAGCTGCCATGAGTTGTTCAAGATAAAATCATAGACTGACAACTTCATTAGAGAATCCTAAAATTGATGGGAAAATCAGAATTATTCACATAATTTGGTTCATTGTACTACTATCACCTACCTTATCAAGCAGAAAATAAATTGCTCTTTGTCCACAATTAATAAAAATGCTACGGTTGCATGGTAGGAGTCTGGGCATAGATTAACAAGGTTATGTTTAATTTATAGGCATATGGAAATCACCATTTCAGTGGATATCTTTCACATTCATTTATATCCATCATTTCTGTGGATATATTTTTAATGATAGATATCATCTGTCATCTAAAAGACTGTAAAGGCAATAGAAAATCTGGTATATACAATTATTATTAATTATATTAATTAAAATTTATTTCAAGTTAAATATGTATCAGGCATAATGCTAAGTAGATTCAATGCATTTTGTTTTTATAATTTGGGTTATATGTATATATATATGTATGTATAAAAAACAATGAAATTGTTTTTATACATACATATATATATATATATATGGATATATATAAAGTTCATTGAGTCTCCATATCAGAGATATTTTGACCTCATATAGATATGGACTCTTTGAGAATTTGTTTAAAGATTAAGGAAAGATGCAACTATGTACATTAACATAAATGTTTGCATGTAATTTTAGGGGATCCATGAAATCCCTGATGCCCATTCCTGAATTCCAACCTTATGAATCCCTATTTTGGGTGTCTTAGGATAGTGCTTATAGAATATAATTGCAATAACATTTGTGTTTCCAAACCCTACTTATTTTAATTAATATCAACAGCTTAGAACTTAAAGGATAGAGTTTTGATAAACCTATTAAGTTAATTATATGAAGTGTGTATTCTTATCATGAGGAAACAACTGGAAAATACAGTACATACCAAGAGTGTCAAATGAAGACTAATTTATAGTCAAGTAGAACTGGAAACAATTTAGATGTGAGGAGTATAGGATAAACAGTTTATGCTGTAACAAAATGTCATGAAGCCATTTGAATTGGAGATGCACTTTAATATCTACAGCATATCACTGGTCAAAAAGCAGGCTTCTAAGCAGCACATGTACTATGTTTTGAAATATATATATATATACACACACACATATATATATAATATTTAAATATATATTTATTTTCCCATAGGTATATGGAAAAAGTCTGGGACAATCCTTAGTTTTGTTCTTAAAATAGTCGTGCTTGCTTGAGTAAAGAGATCTCATCGATGGGCTATGTAAGAAATTTTAAGAGAAATCTCCTAGGAATCCAGGAGTTGAAGCCATTATACAGCTGACATCATGAAGTCTCGAGTTAGAGGGAGTTCTAGATTTAAGGAGGCTCCAGGGGATCAGAATTTAGAGTCTTCCCTCTAATAGTCCTGTTTAATGTGACTCAGTCACGCTGTGACTGTGACTCCCATCTTCTTTCTGTTCTGCTTTCAACTCATGTGCATAATGCCTGTTCCTTATAAATTCAACTTGCCTGTAGGACAGTGTGGTTTTGTCAATTCATAACCTTTTGGTTTCAGAACTTATTGCTGTTTTTTATTTTAAATTCTCAAGACAGAAATTGTTACTTGGAATCTTATCGATCTGAGTTTATCAGTTGATTAGTTTTCTAGGGAGAGGCCTACCTACAGCTGGAGTGATGGGAGAAGGTGTAAGTTTCACATGGTAGAAGCTATGGGTAGGATAATTTCATTTAGAAAAGACTTAGGCAGGTAGGTAATATAAAGTAAGCTTAATGAGGAGTATTATGCACCAGAAAATTCACAGTAGCTATCTCCGGATGGTGGAATCATACAGCAAATCCTCACTTAACAATGTGGATAGGTTCTTGGAAACTGTGACTTAAATGAAACAAGATATAACAAAATCAATTTTACCAAAGACTAATTGATGTAAACAAGAATTAAATTCCTGTGGCATATCACTGGTCATGAAATATCAGCAAACTTCTAAATAAAGACCCCAAACACTTCTACTATTAAATACTGAAATAAATGTGAGCTATATATATATATTTTAGAAAAACTAATAAAAACAAGATAATGATTTACGCAATTTTTGGTGAATGAGTGACTGATGGCAATTGTGGTGGTGGTGGTTTAAATTAAGGAATAAATGCTTGCAAAGCGAAAATGGTAAGGAGCACCTCTTACCACCATGAGGTTCAAAAACAGTCACAAATATGGTGGTTTATTAAAATTTATTTCAAGTTAAGTATGTGCCAGGCATAATGCTAAGTGGATTCAATGCATTTTGTTATAATTTGGGTTCATATAATCATTGTTTTATATATATTTTTATATACAATACATATACATATGTATATATGAAGTTCATCGAGTCTCATTTGTTGTCCTGCATTTGTATGATTATCATAAACTTAACTGATTTTTATCTTACAATAATTTGTATCCATTCATTCATTTCCCAACCTGCTTATTCCAGTTCAGCATTGCTGGTGACTGGAGCCTATGTTGGCAGCTCAGGGTGCAGGGCACAAACCCATGCTGGACAGGACACCCCATTACAGGGCGCACTGACACATAAACATACACACATACACACACACACACACACACACACACACGTGAGGACAATTTAGACAGACCTAATGTGCGCATCTTTGGGATGTGTAGAGTTTACATGCTCTCCCCATGCCTGGAGGAAACCCACACAGGCATGGGGAGAGCATGTAAACTCCACACAGACAGCGGTCCCAGCATCTGAATTTTTTTCTCATCAATGTTATAACTAAACGACATTGTTTGGGTAGCTGCTGTAAATGATTTTTTAAATATGTATTTTGTATGTTCCCCTATTTTCAAATGTGTCTATAATGATTGTGCATGATTTGAGAAACAGAGAAATAATATCACTACAATGTGGTTTGCACTTTTTTCTCTGTAGTTTGTAATTTTGTTCTAATTCCATTTGGTAGAGAATTTTCAAATTCTATCACTATAATGTCGCCTTAGAAAGGAAGCTATATAGTGGCATAAAAGAAAAAGAAAGGAAAACAAGCATTTGTATTTCAACCAATCTGAGCCAGTACTGGGTACTATTTTTAGTTGCTTAGCTTTATTTAACAAGTGCTGGAGCTGGGGATATACAGAGATAGATACTCCAAGACAGGGCCACTGACCTTAAGTTCAGTCCACTAAGTCTTTCCTGAGTACTTTAACGTACAACAGATATCCAGAGGTGATAAGATACAATCACTGCATTCTCAAGGAGCTAGGAATACAGTTAATTATAAGAACAGGGAAATAAAATTAATAATACAAGATAATATATGTGAAGGTCAAATGAGTGACCTGAGAGTTCAGAGGAGTGAGAAATCATTTCAAGTTGGAATGAATAAAAAAGACTTCATGGGAGATGTGGAATTTGAATGAGTCTTATTGGATGGGGAATGCTTGAGTAAATGGTATGATAGAGGGCATTATTTGATAGGGGGAATAGCTAACAAAAGGTATATAAATAGGAAGGCACAAGGCATATTTGGGTGACATGCATGAATGTGTTTAGTGGGTTCAAGTTGTAGAGTGGTGGCAGATAACACTGGAATGGTGTCTTAGTCCCCTTTGCATTGCTATGAAGGAATACCTGAGGCTGAGTAATTTATAAAGAAAAGAGGTTTATTAATACTTGGCTCATGGTTCTTCCTACTGTACATGGCAGCAGCATTTGCTTTGCTGGTGAGAGGCCTCAGGAAGCTTCTACTCATGGCAAAAGGCAAGGGGGAATCAGCGTCACATGGTTAGAGAGGAGTAAAGCGGGTGGAGGAGGTGCCAGGCTTTTAACCAATCAGTGCTCATGGACTCAGAGTGTGAGCTCACTCATTGCTGTGAAGAGGGCACCCAGACATTCATGAGGGATCTGTCCCCATGACCCAAATGCCTCCCATTGTCCCTTCCTCCAACACTGGCAATCACATTTCAACATGATATTTGAGATTTGGAGGGGGCACGGAGCCAAACCATCTCACCAAGTAAGCTTTCTTGGGCTGTAAAGCTAGGCTGTCTCATAAGGAGATAGTAATCTGTTGTGCTATACCTGCCTCTCAGCTGTCCCTCACCCATGAACCCCATTCTAAGAGGTGCTTAGAATCCTCTGTCATGAATGAGAGCCAAAAGACCCTCTTCACTTGTCTTATGTTGTCCTGGCATTTTGATCTAGAACTTTGAATCTAGCTTTGCCCTTCCAGCTATTTTCCACACTGTCTACTACTCTCTTCACTTTGTTGGATGCCTTCATTCAGGTTATTGGCCTTGGCCTAGGGCATTATATACCATGATACTAATTTTTGATTCAATATAGGTCTTCCTTCCAGATCCCAATCTATGGTACTCAGTTAGGATCCCTAATGTAGAGGAATTGGGCCTAGCATGGAGTCTTCTTTGTTTTATCTCTGAAAATTTATTGGATGAAATACAAAAAGTGATTTATATGTGTTTAAATAAATTAGCTCTCGGGAAGGCAATTTCATAGCATAGTCCCCAAGGACAGTGTTATGCTGAAGGCCATTTCATACACTGGTTTATAAATTTGATGCACATTGTATCCTGGTGGCAACTAAACCCCCAAGTCTGTTTTACAAATGTTTTAAAATGTTTTTCTATTTCACCTACTCTCCTTGTTTGTCCTTTGCAAACCCTACCTTCTGCAAAAGACAAAATAAATATTTTTATAAAGTAGCATACTTGAGCTGTGTTCATAAAATACTCAGTTATTCTGATAGACGGTCACCGGATATGAGTGAGATAGTGGGAGAGGCCCATTAATGAATGTAATTGGTTAGTTTCCACCTCACTTGGCCCCACTCAGCTGCAGATACAGAAGCTCTTCCCTGCAGCAGGCTCCTCTCCTGCCCAACTCTAAATTCATGCTGCCCAAGGCAACAGTCTGTTAGTGGGCTCAGATGTAGCTATTGGTGGTCTGGCATAAGTTCACACTGAGTATCCCTAAGCATCTTCCCACTTCTCCCATGTCATGTTTGCCTAAGCCTTATGACAGCATTCTTTGCATGATTTCCTTTTCTGTACTCTAGTTTTACCTTCAGGATGGATGTTATGCTTCATTTTCTTTTTAGATGGAGTCTCCCTCTGTTGCCACACTGGAGTGCAGTGGCATGATCTCAGCTCACTGCAAACTCTGCCTTCTGCCTACCGGGTTCAAACAATTCTCCTGCCTCAGTCTCCAGAGTAGCTGGGACTAAGGTGTATGCTACCACGCCTAGCTAGTTTTTATATTTTTAGTAGAGATGGGGTTTCACCATGTTGGCCAGGATAGTCATGATCTCTTGCCCTCGTGATCCACCCGCCTTAGCCTCCCAAAGTGCTGGGATTACAGGTGTAAGCCACCGTGTCCGGCTGGATGTTATGCTTCTAACCCCAGCCCTCTTGGCTAGACCTTATACTCTTCCTATACCTTGTCAACACCTTTCATGTGAATTCTCCCTAGAACCTGTTTAAAAGCAAAAGGACAGCTCAGAACCACAAAATTGACGTGGCTCTGGTTCTTAGGAGGGCCACCTGAGGATCCATATCAGAGTAACTGACCCAGGGTTTGTCACCTCTCTTTGGGGTGTTTGAAGTGTTGCTTCCTGCTCAGTCCTGAAAGGCGTATAAGGAAGTATGCATAAGAACACATTTAGTTTAGCAACTACTTATTTAATTCTTAATATGTAGAAGAACAAACAAGGTAAATGTTTAGGAAGTTGGGTGTGCCTTGCTTTCTTTTGGTGTGTAATGTAAGAATTATTATTTATCTGAAAGAATGTGAGACCACTATTTCACAATTTATAGCTACACATCTTTTTCTTCTGTACAATAGCTTTAAAATTTCTAATGACTATATCCTTAAACCTTTATCTTTAAAATTAAAATTGCATTTTCAAATGAGTGCTGAGTTTTTATATAGTAATATTAGACTAGATATTCATAAATGATGCTATTCCAGAAAATATTTGATGCTTCATATAACTCACCTACTATATTTACTGAGTACCTACTAAGTGCAAGGAACTGTATGCTCTATGCTGTAAAGCATATAAAAATGAGTAAAGCTTGATCCTTGCCCTCTAATATGGAGGGATTAGGACAATTACACATCGACATAGAGCATGGTAGGTAATACAATCTTTAAAAGAAAGTAGTTTTATTAATAATGGCATGATCTTAGCTCTTGGCCAAGATTCAAATTATGCCTGGCTTAATTGTCTCCATCAATTTGAAGGAGCAGATGCTCAGGTATATAGACAGACGCAGAGATTCCCTTGGGGGCACTTAATCTGTGCCTTCTTATGGACATGGGGGATGCCTGCTGATTTCAATTGACGTGACTTTCATTAAGAACAGTGTGGCAGACCTTTTCTCAAGTTGTATTCAGCTACATATGACCTGCGCTTGAACATTCTTTAGCAGCTACAAAGGCAGCCTGGTGGATGACAAAATCCACATCTTCATATCAAGCTAATTTGGGGGACATTTCATCACTTATCTTCAGAATGTGAAGAACATTAATAATTCAGTGGTGTGTATGCATTTCTATCCATTCCCTTTGCGAATATGTTCACACTGCATAAAAATGGAGAGCAGGGTCCTGGAGTGGGGTCACGTTTTTATGTTCTTTTGACACCCTGTCCTTGTGCCTCCTTTCCTTCCGGAATGTTTGTGGCTGCAGCTGCAGTGGAGTGAACACCTGGCTAGAGGAGTGGTGGGGTTTATTGGCACCTCTGCTCCTCGCTGGTGATATCCTTCATGCTAACGCTGTCTGGGTTATTCAGGAATCTTTTTAAGAAAAGTTTCTTTTCTATATTTTTGGTGCTATTAAGAATAAGGTTTGGTGTAAAACTGTTTCTTCTGGGTTGGAACAAAGAATTTTTTAAATGCAGATTTTGTGAGGGAAGATTCCAGACATTAGATCTCTCAGGAACTGCCCATCTGTGAAAAAATTATATTCCTGTTGGACTAGAGTCTTGGCAATTGCAAAATGGACTGCTACTGCAAGCCATTTATTCTGTCTCACTGGACAGAGTAAATTGTTTCCTAATTGAAGCTATGTCATGACATGAACTGTAAAATGTGGTAGCAATAACTTACTCTCAGCATAAAGAAATGACAGAAAATAGTTTGCTTTCAAGAAAGCATTTCTTTTTCAACCAGACTGTGAGATAATGTTAAAAAAAGAAAAATTTTTCTGCAACACTATTTTATACATTAATTTGCAATAGTTTTTTTGGCAATATTTGAAAACAACTAATTAAAACATATTTTCTGTATGTGCTTAAAGATGAATAACAGCATTTTAAATAAGTAAATCAGTTTTCTGAACATAATCTCATTGATCATTTTATGTCTTATAGCTCATAGACATAATTGCTATTTTTATGATGAAATCTGTGGTATAGGAAACTTGCCTGCCAGATGTTAAAATATACGTATGTGTGCAACAAATACACACACACACATACACATAGGCACGTACACTATGTCTGTATTCAGAACATCCGTTAACAAATTAGGGTCTTTAGTATATAACAATTGTGGAATTTAAGAAATAATAGACAAAAGGATTATTCTAAATGATGTTAAGATAATTGGCTATCTAATTAGATCTCCATGCAGCATCTTTCACAAACTCCAAATTGATTTAAGACTTAGACATTAAAAAAAAAAACCCCAACTACAAAAGTGCTAGAAGGAATAAAATATATTTTAATAATTTGGGGTGATGAAGGACTTTCTCAGCATGATAGAAAACATAGAAATCATAGAAGAAAATATCAATATGTTATAACTTTATAATATCTTTTATTTGAAAAATATACTATTTTTATACAATTATATTTATAATTATAAATATAATAATAATTATTATATTATTTTTCAAATAATTTATATTATCCTTTATTTGAAAAGATAATATAAAGTTGAAAGATAAGTGAGAGATTGAGAGAAAATATATGCAACATATTTAAAGGCAAAGATTAATATCTAGAATATTTTACTAATAATCTACTAAGAAGAATAAAAAAGATGATTAGCCACATAAAAATTGACAAAGAATATAAACAATAAATTCATGGAAGACCAGATATAAATGTCCAATAAGCTTAAAAAAGGATTCATCGGCTGGGTGTGGTGGCTCACACCTGTAGTCCCAGCACTTTGGGAGGCCAAGATGGGAGGATCACTTGAGGTCAGAAGTCTGAGACCAGCCTGGCCAACATGGTGAAATCCTATCTCTACTAAAAATACCAAAAAAAAAAAAAAAAATTAGCAGGGGTAGTGGTGTGTACCTGTAATCTTGGCTACTCAGGGGCTGAGGCAGGAGAATTGCTTGAACCTTGTAGGTGGAGCTTGCCGTGAGCTGAGATCGTGCCAAGGCACTCTAGCCCAGGTGACAGACTGATACTCTGTCTCAAAAAAAAAAAAAAAAAAGATTCATTTATAAAAAGAGAATTAAACAGTAACAAGATACCATATTCCCCACTTGATTTGCAGCATTTCAGTTGATTAGTAACATCCACACCTGGTGAGGAAAAATGGACACTCTTACATTGTATTGATGAGAGTAAATACAGGTATAGCTTTTACATACTAAAACCTATATCTGTAAATTGACATCATCTATCAACAAAAAATATGCATGACCTTTGACCCAGCAGTTTCACAAGGAATTCTACTTCTAGAGTTCTATCTGACAGAAATGTTAGCTTAATTGTATTTAAAAAATGTCCCAAGATGCTCACTACAGTGTTGTTAACTAGTCAAAAATTGGAGAAAAATTCTCAATCTTTGGGAAAATGTTTGAATCAATTACATAATATTATCAAAGGAAATTCAGGTAACCATTAAGAAGAAAGAAGCAGTTTCATATGTACTGACTTGGAAAACTATTCAAAGTAAAAGAAAAGGCACACTGCAAAACCACACCCATAGGCTGATTCTGTTTTCATTTTGGAAAAGAATAACAACAAAAATATAGGTTCCTAGAAACACAGAATAAAGTCTGGAAGAATATAAAACAATATCTTGATGGTGGCTGCAGGGACGGGGGCTGAAGTGGCAGGAGAGAAGGAAAGGAGGAGTTTCCCTTTTCATTTCATATACACAAAAAGTGAGATTATGAGTGATTTTGACTTTTTTGCTTTGTGTATTTAACATTCTTTTTATTATTATAGACACACATTTCTTCTGTATTCAAAAAACAAAGGTAACCTTGAAAAGATAATTCTTGAAGGATGGATCGAAAAGATGAGTGACTGGAGACAGGAAAACAATTTAGGAGACTTTAAAAGACATAGGGGAGGGCTGTGAGGGGCGGACCCAGGGCAGAGAGGAAGGGATTGTGAAGGAGGGACTGAGGTGAGACTCTGGGAAGTGAAACTGAAGAGAAGAGACCAGCTCTGACACACAGAGGATGACTAGTCTGAGGTTGCAGCCTCAACTCCTAGTCCAGTGCTTTCTCAGTATCTCCCTAAGGGCCTCGTGTAAGAGGTACCAGCAGCCCATCACAGAGCTCCACACAGACCCTTGGAGCCTGGGGCTTGGGCGTGGATGCACACAGAGCACACTTGCGGCAGATAACAAAACCTATGTTGGCTGGTTCCTGCGTAGGCAACAATTTCAGTTCTGATTTCCCACTTACATGTTGTCACATGAGACCAGGTAAAAGCAACATCATCTTTTCCAAGGGTCCCTTGGGCTGTTCTGAGCAGAGTGGTGACCTGAAGATTATAGCACCATTACATCAGCCTTCTCAGGCACAACCAAGCATCTCTCTGACTGACTCCATGGAAACCCAGGGTTCTTTCCTGCACTCCACTTGCAGCCTGACTGTAATATGTAGCCTGCACAACCCATGCTCAAATCTTTTGGTTCCTGTTTACTAAGATCAGATCATAAGCATGAGACAACGCACAGAGTCTGCTCTGAAGTCAGCTTCATCATTGCTGTAAACAGTCATTCGGAAAATCCTTGTTTGTGGCCAAGTCACATCTCACCCTTGAGCTCCTTCCAGGCCTCTGGGCACACCAGCTAATGTGCATAACCAACAGCTCAACATAGAGTAGGCAGTGTCACTCAAAGGATATTAATTTCATGTGGGATACCTTTCTATAGGGCCTGCTCACTTTTTATTTGTTTACACAAAACAATTGTTTAAACATCTGCTTAAATACTGTGAAATCTTTTTGAAAATTGGATCTTTTAGTCTAGCAGCATAACTGGGAAAGCTCATGTTTACCAAAGCAGAGGTAAATTGTATGTTGACAAAATGAATTCAGTGGAATATCTGTTATCACATTTCATGAGACCCAGTACAATATCAGTCAAAGCTTTCCTGCATTGAATAGGGAATACCTTTGGCTGTTTGAAGGTTTAAAGCTCATTAGTATACTATAACCTTGACTTTTAAAAATAGTATGAATCTATCATATAGAATGCTCCATATAAAGCTTTTGTGGAAAACAATTTTAAATAAAATTCAAATTATGTCTGAGGATTGACCTGGTATGGTAGAGAAGATATGTTCAAATGTCATCCCCTTTTCTTCTCCATTGGACAGCTTTTCTGATTTTAAAGTTATTACATGCTCACATCAGCATCCCTAAGGAGCTGCCTATTGACCTATGAATATACAAAAGCAACAGTCCTGCTGTTGTGCTTCTAAAATGCGGCAGAAAAACATTTGGCTTATACAATTAAGAAAATCTGATTATATCACAGACCTGCCTTTTTTTGAGTTTGAGTGATTTCTGTCTTGTGTCGGATGGAAGAAAACACAATTTTCCCATCTTTTAGCATCAGATAATTTATAGATCTTGTTGCTGAATGGCTTATCTTTAGAAGGAATTTTGAAATTGCAACATGAGCACCATTTTTCACATGAGATAATTGATCTGATTTGCTGGTAGCTTTTTTAAGCAGAAGCCTGAGTCTGGTGGAAAGTGAAAATTCAATCTGTTTCTTGTTTACCCTCCTTGATATCAATCACTGATTTTAAATGGTTTGTCTAGTTGCTTAGGCATCTTGTAGGGAAATTTTAGAATGAAGAAACTCCAGTATATCTATATCAATCTGCTACCTTGCTAATCAAGACACTTGCTTTTGCTGGGCTCAATTTGCTTCATTTCTCTTTCTTTTTCACGCACACACACACACACACACACAAAATCAGAATGAAATGCCATAACACAGACATTTTAATCTACTTTAGAGAAAAATAAAAAGTATAGTATCATTTAATCTACTTTAGAGAAAAATTAAAATGTAGCATTATTAGGGTGCTGTCTTTTCTGTTTAAGTAATAGCGCTCTGCCAAAATTGTAATGCTTAGCTGGTAGCTTGAGACCTGAGCTCACAATGACAAAGATTTACTGCTCCCTTCATGCAAATGTCTGGTAACCATGAGTCCTAGTTTAGCTCTTCAACACTCTTAGAACATAATCATTAGTTTCAATGGATTTGAAAGCCTATTGATCTGCCATGAGTTAGACACATAAACTAGCCACACTCAGATTTCTTACCTTAAATTTTTATCCTGAAGATCCTACTAGCCAATAATTTTCAAAAACTCCACTTAGAAGAACAAAAGGAATAAATTTGACTATTTAATATTTAAAACTCGGCCTAAATAAATAATATTAATATTTATGGGTGTCTAATATTCATAGATATATATACTATAGCTTTGCCATTGGGGTAAGTCAGACCATGAGAGATCTACAACCCATACTGTATGCATTTGCTTTCTGCTTCACATTTGGGTGTTATGACATCAACTGCCCTCCCAGACCCAATGTTCTAGACATAGCAGAACTCAAAGTGTTTGGGCCACTTGGACTTCCACCTGTCCACTCGCTTGCCTTAAGCAGATTCTGAGGAGCTGCATTCAAGATTGATTCCCTGTGTTCTTTTGGTCTCATATTCTCCAGCCTTCCTTGTAACAGGCATACCAGGTCCAGGGAGGGACACCCGTTCATTCTCAAGCAAGCCAACCTCATCCCTGAGGTCAGCAATGAAGTGCTGAGTAATGACCTGGGAAAGCAAATAAATTAAGGAATTAGGAAGGACATTTTCTTATTTGGAGCTCACTAGAGAATGTGATTTTTTCCTGAAAAATTGCATACTTCCTACTATGCCTTATGGGAAACTACCCAGATTTTCCACAATATGTACCTGATATGGAGAGGAAAAAAAGCAAACCATGGTGGTCTAAGCAGCTTAGATTTGATTTTAAAAAAAAGGTAATTGCATACATTTTGCTTTTGTTTTGTTTCTAAAACCATTGTCTTTCTCATGGGTCAAACTGGACTAGTCGGCAGGGGATATTTTGCTTTTGAAAGGGTTTTAATAGCATTTCTGACCAAATTTGCTTTACTTAAAACATTCTTTAATGAAACAAGATACCTCCTCCCACCTCAATCCCCTACAACCCAGTTCATTAACTATGAGATCTAATGAAATTATTCTCAGCTGTTCCCAGAAAACAGAAAACGGCATACTCTGTTTACTAGCTTATTTTAATCAACAGGATTAATACATGTAGCTTCCAGTTATGCATACAAAAGGAGAAATGGTGATGTTTTTGCTTTGTCTGAACAGAGTGGTTCCTTCAGTTCATTTTCCAAACCCTTCTGCCAGAACAAGCTGGGTCTTCTGGGAAGACAGAACTGCCTACGACAATATGCACCCATCTGTTCTCTACGAAAATGCCTTGGCCTTTTCCATACTGAGCCAGTGGGTGGTGGGGGTGACCACTGTAGGTGGACAGGCCAGGTAAGCCTCAGTCAGGTAAGGGAACATTCATGGCTAAATGTGTAAGTATAAGAAAACCATTAAAAAAGAAGAGTTTGCTGTAACAAAGTTATTTCTCTGCCTCTGCTGTGGGCCATTAGTTATTTTCTCTGCAGAGAAATAAATTTGTTTGAGCAAACTCTTCTTTGTAATGGTTTTCTTACTGGCCCACAGCCCTCTGCTAGCTCTATACGCTGAATCTTCTTACAGAAATGGTCTTCTTGGTCTTTGCTAGACATTGTCAAACAGCTTGTTTATGTGCTGTTTGCATTGCAGCTCTGAGATCACACCTGTATGTAATTCCATAATTCCCCTGCCAAAGACAACTAGCTTGTTTTTTTTTTTTTTGTTTTGTTTTCTGCTTCATTTATATTTCAACAACTCCTTCTGGAAAATACACTTGAATTTGCAACCTGCACAACAGGATCACCCAGGTAGCATCTAGGAGCTTGTGAAAGGATGGGTTGGGAGAAGGAAATTAATGTTCTTTTAAAATTTATTTTAAGGATAAAATTATTATGATTACTATTGTTTTAAATTTTTTTATTTCCGTAGAGTTTTGGGGAACAGGTGGTATTTGTTTACATGAGTAAGTTCTTTAGTTGTGATTTGTGAGATTTTGGTGCACCCGTCACCCAAGCAGTATACACTGAACCCAATTTGTAGTCTTTTATTCCTCACCTCCTTTCTACCCTATCCCCCTTTTCCCCTGAAGTCCATTGTGTCATTTTTATGCCTTTGCATCCTTATAGCTCATCTCCCTCCTACTTATGAGTGAGAACATGCGATGTTTGGTTTTCCATTCTTGAGTACTTCACGTAGAATAGTAGTTTTCAATCCCATCCAGGTTGCTGCAAATGCCATTAATTCGTTCCTTTTTATGGCTGAGTGGTATTCCATTGTGTGTGTATATATATACACCACCATTTCTTTATCCACTCGTTAACTGGTGGGTATTTGGGTTGGTTCCACATTTTTGCAATTGCAATTATGCTGCTATAAACATGCGTGTGCAAGTATCTTTTTCATATGACTTCTTTTCCTCCAGTTAGATACCCAGTAGTGGGATTGCTGGATCAAATGGTAGTTCTACTTTTAGTTCTTTAAGGAGTCTACACTCTGTTTTCAATAGTGGTTGTGCTAGTTTACATTCCCACCAGCAGTGTAGAAGTGTTCCCTTTTCACCACATCCCTGCCAACATCTATTATTTTTTGATTTTTTGATTATGGCCATTCTTGCAGGGGTAAGGTGGTATTGTATTGTGGTTTTCATCTGCATTTCCTTGATCATTAGTGCTGTGGAACATCTTTCATATGTTTGTTGGCTATTTGTATATCTTCTCATGAGAATTGCCTATTCATATCCTTAACCCACTTTTTGATGGGATTATTTTTTTTTCTGTGCTAATTTGTTTGTATTCATTGTAGATCTGGATATTAGTCCTTTGTCAGATGTTTAGATTGTGAAGATTTTCTCTCACCTTATGGGTTTTCTGTGTAGTCTGCTGACTGTTCCTTTTCCTGTGCAAAAGCTCTTTAGCTTAATTAAGTCCCACCTATTTATCTTTGTTTTTATTGCATTTGCTTTTGGGTTCTTAGTCATGAAATCTTTGCCTAAGCCAATGCCTAGAAGGATTTTTCCTATGTTATCTTCTAGAATTTCTATAGTTTCAGGTCTTAGATTTAAGTCCTTGATCCATCTTGAGTTGATTTTTATATTAAGGTGAAAGTGAGGATCTAGTTTTATTCTCCTACATGTGGCTTGCCAATTATCCCAGCACCACTTGTTTAGTAGGGTGTCTTTTCCCCACTTCACATTTTTGTTTGCTTTGTCAAAGATCAGTTGGTTGTAAGTATTTGGGTTTCTTTCTGAGATCTCTCCTCTGTTCCATAGGTCTCTTTGCCTACTTTTTTTTTTTTTTTTTTTTTTTACCAGTACCACGCTGTTTTGGTGACTATGGCCTTATAGTATAGTTTGAAATCAGGTAATGTGATGTCTCCAGATTGTTCTTTTCGCTTAGTCTTGCTTTGGTTATGCAGGCTCTGTTTTTGGTTCCATATGAATTTTAGGATTGTTTTTCTAGTTCTGTGACAAATGAGGGCGGTAATTTGGTGGAATTGTATTAAATTTGTAGATTGCTTTTGGCAGTGTGGTCATCTTCACAATATTGATTCTATTCATTTATGAGCATGAGATGTGTTTCCATTTGTTTGTGTCATCTATGGTTTCTTTCAGCAATGTTTTATAGTTTTCCTTGTAGAGAGATCTTTCACCTCCTTGGTTAGGTATACTTCTAAGTATTTTATTGTATTTTATTTTTTGCAACTATTGTAAAAGGGGTTGAGTTCTTGATTTGATTCTCAGCTTGGTTGCTGCTGGAGTATAGCAGAGCTACTGATTTGTGTACATTAATTTTGTATCCTAAAAACTTTGCTGAATTCATTTATCAGTTCTAGGAGCTTTTTGGAGGAGTCTTTAGGGTTTTCTATGTATACAATCATATCAACAGCAAACAGTGACAGTTTGACTTCCTCTTTACTAATTTGGATGCCCTTAATTTCTTTCTCTTGTCTGATTGCTGTGGTTAGGACTTCCAGTACTACGTTGAATAGAAGTGATGAGAGTGGCCATTCTTGTCTTGTTCTAGCTTATCTTGTTCCAGTTCTCAGCGGCAATGCTTTCCACTTTTCTCCATTCAGTATTCTGTTGGCTGTGGTTTTGTCATAGATGGCTTTTATTACATTGATGTGTGGATGTTCCTTTTTTAAAAAAATTATTTGATTCAGCAATCCCACTACTGTGTATCTACCCAGAGGAAAATTAGTCATTAAACAAAAAAGATACTTGCACACACATGTTTATAGCAGCACAATTCTCAATTGCAAAAGTACGAAACCAGCCGAAATGCCCATCAATCAATGAGTGGATAAAGAAATTGTGGTATATATACACTATGGAATACTGCTCGGCTATAAGGAGGAATGAAATAATGGCATTCACATTAACCTGGATGGGATTGGAGACTATTATTCTAAGTGAAGTAACTCAGGAATAGACAACCAAGCATCATATGTTCTCACTCATAAGTGGGAGCTAAGCTGTGAGGATGCAAAGGCATAAGAACGATACAATGGATTTTGAGGACTCGGGGAAAGGGTGGGAGAGGATGAGGGATAAAAGACTACACTGTACATTGTGTACACTGCTCGGGTGACAGGTGCACCAAAATCACAGAAATCACCATTAAATAACTTATTCATGTAACTAAACACCCCCTGTTCCCCAAAAACCTATTGAAACAAAAAAAGTGAAAGAAATTTACATGCACTAGGGCTTTTTTTTTTTTTTTTTTTTTTTTTACTTAATCTCTCGCTCTCCGCTGTTTTATTTCTAGGTTCTATTGGAATAATATGTGAATTCTAATTCTAATAATATGTGACTTTCCAACATTTTATTTGACTAAAAATTATAAAGCTGATCTGAAATTCACCATCATGGGGTTTTACAGGACCCACAGACTTAAAAATCATAGAATCTGAGAGTAGGAAGCAACTTATCCAATCCTCTAATTTAGTTCTTTCATTTTTCAGAGAAGGAAACTGAGGATAAGAGAAGTTATGTGATTTGCCTGTACTTACACAGCTACTACTCTATGCAGTGACAGAGAATACTGAATGCGTCTGTTTACTCAGACTTGTGAACTATGGTGGCTAGAAACAGTTCTGGTGATGTGTAATGTACGTTGTTGGGGGTCAGAAAATAATGTACCAAAACGAAGGTCTCAGAGCAGCTTTGGAACCAAAAGGTTTTCTCTGACTTTCTCTGGTCCTCCTGTCTCTGGCTCCTTCATTCTCCCTTGAGGCTAGCCATGGAAACTAGAATCCCTCCTCCAAGGTGGGTCATAGAAAACAGAACCCTTTTTCCCAAAGCCAGCCATAAACCCCTGAAAATATTACTTTAACTTTACCTCCACCTTTCTATGTAAAAACTGGTTATAAAGAAATTATCTGACCTACCCTTTTTGATTGTAGATGGCAAGTGCCCCCATTTCTGAGAGTGTCCTGTCCCATATCCAGAAGGAAGGAATGCTGCACAGAGGTCAGGAAGAATTCAGACAGGCAGGCCTTGCTGAGTTTCCCCACTCAGTCTATTTGTATTAGACCATGCCTGTTTTGCCCAGTTATATTTCTACAAGGCTGTCCATATTTTGCTGAACCTAAGCATGAACAGGGATGGTTTCCGCTATATCTTTGGGTCTTCATCCCAAAGGCTCCTGTGTCACATAGAAAACTATCATCAAAAAAATCTGTATGCCTTCCTCCTATTATTCTGCCTTTTGTCAGTTGATTTTAAGTGAACCTTTGGAAAGATAAGGGAAGTTTTCCCTAGGCCCCTGTAACATGTTATGTTTTAGAGATTTCAAAATTATTCAGATGCTTTTGTATGTTTTGAATATTTTCATGGCATCACACATGTTAGTGTGTGTGTGAAACTTTGTATAATTTTAGTATTTTAACTTTCACTAAGTCATAAAAATGATTTCGTTTTATATTTAGCAAAAAATCTTAAAACTCTGTAGTTAGTTAGTATATACTGATAAAAGAAAAACGTCAGCCAAATTAAAGGAGTTTACTTGAACAATGAACGATTCATGAATCAGGCAGCCCCCAGAATCACAGCAGATTCAGAGACTGCAGTGCAGCCACGTGGTGGAAGAAGATTTACAGAACAAAAAGAGGGAAATGAGGTAGAGAAATCAGCAGTGAGGCTGGATTGGTTACAGGTTGGCATTTACCTTATTTGAACACTTAGCTGTCCGAGTGGTTGAAGTATGGCTGCTGGGATTGGCCACAGCTATTATTACAGGCACATACTCCTAAGTTAGGTTTTCAGTCTTGTCTGACTATTAAGCTACGCTACAGTTCATCTACAAGGACTCAGATATAAAGTATGGAGTCATTCTCAGGCCATATTTAGTTTGCTTTAACAATAGATATGGGTAGAAATATTAAACAGAGTCATAAAGTATGTTCACTTCATGTAGCTATAAGGTTGGACTAATTGGGCAAAATAGGTAATACATCTGGAAAATTCTGGCAAAAAATCAAAATAAAACAAAACAACCAAATTCACCATTTATTTTCCAAACCAAAATTGTTTTAGTTTTCGCTTATTTTTGTTTATTTTATATTTGTGTAAAATTCCTCCCCAGAATATCTAGTTGATCATAGTGTCAGAATAAGTTATTAAACTTTATAGTCTGTACTTCCTATGGAGATATAATCATTATATATATATATATTGCTCTCTGAATTTTAATGATGTAACTTTCTCAGCAGTGCTATTAAAGTGATTAAGCTTTTACATATCAAATTATGTTTTTTGAAATTAAAAAAAAAAAGATTTTGTAGAAATGGGAGCAGTTCTCACAATGTTGCCCAGGCTGGTCTTGAACTCCTAGGCTCAAGTAAACCTCCCACCTTGGCCTCCCAAAGTGCTGAGACTGCAGATGTGAGCCATCATGCTCAGCCATTTTTTTTTTAACATTTTAAAATTAATACACAATATATTTATGGGGGCAGATTTGGTATTTTGTTATGTGCATAGACTGTGTAATGATCAAGTCAGGGTATTTGGGGTGTTTGTCACCTCCAGTGTTTATCATTTCCAAGTGCTAGGAACATTTGAAGTGCTCTCCTCTAGCTATTTTGAAATATACAATATGTTGTTAAGTATAGTCACACTACTCTGCTGTAGAACATTAGAACTTACTCTATCTAGCTGTATGTTTGTACCTGTTAACCAAACTGTCTTTGTTGGTGTATCTGTGGTGAATGTCTCTGTGGTAGACCTTCCTACCACAGACACATTCTTCCCAGCCTTTGGTAACCATCATTCTACTCTCTCTCTCTTATGTGATCAACTTTTTTAGCCCCCACATGTGTGTGAGAACATGTGACATGTGTCTTTCTGTGCCTGGCTCATTTCACTTAACATAATGACGTCTATTTCCACCCATGTTGCTGCAAATGACATGATTTCATTCTTTTCATGGCTGAATAGTATTCCATTGTGTGTATATACCATATTTCCCATATCTATTTGTCCACTGATGGATACTTAGGTTGATTCAATATCTTTGCTGTTGTAAATAGAGCTTTGATAAACATGCGAGTGGAAGTATCTCTTGGATATACTGATTTCCTTTCCTTTGGATGAATATCCAATGTGGATTTGCTGGATTGTATGGTAGTACTGTTTTTTGTTTCTCTCTTTTTTAGAAATCTCTATACTGTTTTCCATAATGGCTATACTAATTTACTAATATTTAATATCTCATTGTGGTTGTGATTTGCATTTCTATGATGATTAGTGATGTTGCAAACTTTTCATATACCTGTTGGCCATTAAATTATGTTTTAATATGATACCTCTGTAAGGGCTAAGTACTTTTTAAGACATGGACCTGGAATGATTGCCAGAAATCATAGGCTGAATTGAATTAATTTTCAAATTTAGCAGGCATATACTTTCCATTTCTCCATCCTACTAAATAAATTAAAAGTCAATTTACCATGGTGGTGGGCTTGATAGGAACTGGGAACAGCTTTTACTTTCATTTTCTGGGACCACTCCTGAGCTTGATAACTACTCCTGAGCCTTTTAAACAATCGCCCTCCACCTGCCTATCGGCCTTTACTTACACTCACCTTGGAGCAGGTTCTCTTCTCTACTTCCTTTTCTGAGCAGTCCCCAGGGCTGCTTTAGCCTCTTTGCTTGCTTTTATTACAGCATGGCTAGCCCAGAGCCTGCCCAAACATGTGGTAGGCTAATGAATGGTCCTCCAAAGATGTGCATGGACCTAATCACTGGCATCTGTGAGTATATGACTTTTTATGGTGAAAGGGAGTTTGCAGATATGATTAAGTTAAGGATTTAGAGATGAGGAGATAATCCAGATGGGCTTAATGTCATCACAAGTTTCTTTATAAGTGGGAGGCAAGAGGATCAAAGTCAAAAAAAGAAGATGTGATGACAAAACCAGAGGTTGGAGGGATGCCCTTTGAAGATGGGGAAAGGCGCCAGGAGCTGCGGAATGTAGGCAGCTTCTACCAGCTGGAAAAGGGAAGGAAACATTCTTCCCTGAGCCTCTAGGAGGCGGCAGTCCTGACAAGACCTGGCTTTTAGACTTCTGACTTCCAAGACTGTAAGAGAATAATTTTTGTTGTTTCAAGTTACTCGATTTATGGTAACTTGTTATAGTAGCAGTAGGGAACTAATCCAATTACCATATATATTAAAGCCCTGTCAAGATCATAATACCATGTTTGGTATTATTCATAGTAGCACATCATAATATTTACAAATCCTTTTCCTTAATATTGTGTTTAAAAATTAAATGTATTTTAAAAAAATGTATTTCAAAGCTTGCTTTAAAATATTCTTGTAGAAAAATCTTGTACTATTTCTGTATTTTAAAATTAATTTATTCAGTTTATACTTATTAAATATCTATTATGTGCAAAGAGTATGTTCTAGAGGACACAGACATGTTTAGGACATAGACTTTAATTCCAAGGATCTCATAAGTTTGACCTCTAGAAGCTAAAATACATGCATAAATAACTGTTGCCCAGGTTGGCATACTGTATTAGCTAGCTAGGGCTGCGTAATAAAGTATTACAGACTGGGGGACTTAGACAACAGAAATTTATTTTCTCACAATTCTGGAAGCTAGAAGTCCAAGATAAAGGTATTGTGAAAGGAAAATAAATCTTAGGACCCCTAAAATCACCAAGCCAAGGGAAAAGTCAAGCTGGGAACTACATCAGGCAAACCTGCCTCCCATTTTATTCCTAGATAAGATAGCTAAGAAGATAAAAGAGCTACATAGTTCCCTCACAATTTTCCCATAAGGAAATTGCTTGCGGGACTCAAGATCTTTGCTCTAACACAGTTCTGTTGAATTTTACCCTGGCAACGTAAATGGATCACTTATCTCCACAGGTGCAGAACATAAAGTTATCCCTCTGCTTACCTGAAACAAATGCACATCTGATTGCTTCTTCTGCCCTATTGTTAATGTAAAAATGCAGAATCACTGAGCCAGACTAAGTGGTGTATTCAGTGGAAGGCTGATCAAGGACTCAAAAGAATGCAATCTTTTCTCTCTGATCTACCTATGACCTGGAAGCTCCTGCTTCGAGTTGTTACACCTCATGGGACTGAACCAATATACATCTTACACATATTTATTGATGTCTCATGTCTCTCTAAAATGTGTAAAGGCAAGCTGTACCCTAACCACCCTGGCACGTCGTCAGGACCTCCTGAGGTTGTGTCACATGCGTGTCCTTAACTTTGGCAAAATAAACTTTCTAAATTGAGACCTGTTTCAGATATTTTGGGTTCACAGGATTGATTGCTTCTAAGTCCTTTGCTTACAATGTGCCTCCTCCTTTGTTTTTACGTGGTCTTACTTTGTGCCTGTGTCCTATTCTCCTCTTCTTATAAGGATACCAGCCATATTGGGTTACAGCCTACCTTCCTGACCTCATTTGAACCTAATTGCCTCCGTGAAGACTGCATCTCTAACTACAATCACATTCCAAGGTAAGGGAGTTTAGATGTCAATATAAAAATTTGTGGAGAACACAGTTCAGCCCATAACACATGCTAAGGGTATGCTTTGGGAAAATTCAGAGAAGAGTGAGATACTCTAGATATTGCTAACAGTAGAATTCACTTACAAATCAATTGATTAACAATGAAATCCTGACCATGCATGGTTACTGATACTCCCAGAATGACCTATCCTTCCCAGAATGCACAGTGACAAAATGGAGGAATCTTGATGAAGACATATGGAAACAGTAAATAAAATGATGGAACACATTTATATCTTCACAAAAAGCACTTAGAACCAAGTACAGAAATCTTTTGATGCATTTGCTCAATTCTGTTCTCGGGTGACAAAGCCAACAGCTGTGAGTCTTCTGATGATTCTGCCCTTTTGAAGTAACTAAATTTGCACAATGACGTTTACTATACTTTTAGGAACTGCTATGCCTAGGCTTAATACATCTTTATTAAGACAAAAAAAGAAGTTATTGTTTCCATAAGAGAACCTGTTCCAGGAAAAAGAGAATGACATATTGGATATGTTAGATAAGCAAAATATGCTAAGTTCCTTGGGGAACTTATTAACATATTCCACAGCAAAGGCCACCCCAAAGTTTAGATTCAATTATCAGAAAACAAATGTAATTCTGTTAGAAAATCAGACAACGTTCACGGCAATCCTTTCATGTCCTTATGAACAAAGATGAAAATGCTCAAGTTAGTGGGAACTCATTGGAGTTGGTAATTTAATCAACATAATTTAGTGCTCTAATGGTGTAGATGGAAATATGTGGACAAAAAACTGGGCAAGATAAGATGGTCATTTACGATAACTCACTGATTATAAGAAAATATAAAAGTAATGAAACACCATGTAAGAGAGTCTGAAGAAGAGATGAATATGGTCATCTTTGATTTTCTAGACACAGAAAAAATAATGAAGAAATTCCAGTTTTAGGTTATTCATTTTTTTGTGCAAGTATCTGCTAATTATGTACCCTATGCATTTCTCACTAGCTATCATTTCAGATAAATTGTGCCTCTAGAAAATTTCAACAATAGTTTAGTTCTCACAAAATAAATGTTTTTGTACAAAGAAATAAAATGGGAGGATGGGAGGATGCCTAGTAATGACAGTTAAAATGCTGTCTTTCCAAAACAGTACTGTTTCCATTGTAGAGTAATTGAATTTAATTGTCTAAACTGTGTGTTTTTGTTAGCAACATGTGAATTTATTTAATGATAGTGTGCAATTTTTAGTAGGAGTTACTGGAATTTTTCTAAGAATGTTGATTCACCTCAGATCACATTGTTTTTCAGATACAGTGTGTTGGGCTTTAACAAAAACCCCATAGCTAATCCAGGTGAAAATAATGATACCACATAACTATTTTTATTGATGGTGTTGGTTTTTGTCTTAGATCTAGCACAACAATGTGTTTCTTAGCAAACACTTCCTATATTCAAGGAGACATTGTCGCACACTTAGTGGAACAGATGAAAAAGGCTGTGTAGGGTTATCCTTAAGGTACAAAAGGGGTGCTTGCAGACCCGTAACCAACTTATACTTTAATTAAATTCAAAGCAATTTATATTATAACTTAAATGACTGAGGTTGGAAAAAAAATGTTTTTGATAATGAAGTTGCTTAAACTTAAATAGGGGAGATTTTACAGAGAGAGGATGAGTAACCTAGAGTCTCAAGGCTCAGATATATTTAGCAGATAGAGCCAATTCTATCATTCTGTGCCAGAGAGATGGGAAGGCTTTCTAAAGGGGGTCTTAAGTGAAGTCAAGAGATATAGAAAAAAGGGAAGAGAAACCTGAAGGGCAGTTTCTTATCACTTTAGTTGTATTCGTCCATTTTCATGCTGCTGCTAAAGACATACCTGAGACTGGGCAATGTACAAAAGAAACAGGTTTAATGGACTCACAGTTCCACGTGTCTGGGGAGGCCTCACGATCATGGCAGAAGGTGAAAGGCATGTCTCACATGGTGGCAGACAAGAAAAGAGAGCTTATAACTCCTATATATCCTTCAGATATACACTGTATCTGAAAAACAATGTGATCTGAGTTGAATCAACATTCTTAGAAAAATTCTAGTAACTCCTACTAATAAACTCCCCTTATAAAAGCTTATAAACTCCCCTTTATAAAACCATCAGATCTCATGAGACTTAGTCACTATCATGGGAATAGCGTGGGGAAGACCTGTCCCCAAGATTCAATTACCTCCTACTGGGTCCCTCCCATGACACAGAATTGTGGGAGCTACAATTCAAAATGAGATTTGGGTGAGGATACAGCCAAACCACATCATTACTCATATGTCCAGTAATCACATAAAAGCACCCAAGAAATGTTTGTGGATCTTCCCTGCTGTGTGTAAAGCCAACGGAAGAGCGTATAAAACAAAAACAACACTAACCTTGTGTGTTTACCTAATTGCAGAGGAGCTTCAAGGAAAGCTACTCAATTTACTTTTTTTTAGATTGTAGCACAGGGGTTAGCAAACCACAGCCTGTGGGCCAAATCTGGTCTGATGCCTATTTTTGTACAGCTTATGAATGGTTTTTACAGCTGAACATGTCCAATTTATTTGATGATGGGGCACACTAATTTGGAACCCCAATTAAACTAAATACTATCACCCCCAAAAGAATTTCATTCTTCTCATTAGTAGACATGTGTCACAAAATATTATACTCTATTATATATATATATGTGTGTGTGTGTGTGTGTGTGTGTGTGTGTGTGTGTGTATGCCTCTTGGCCTATAAAGCCTAAAGTATGTCCTATCTGTGACCTTGCAGAAAATGTTTCCCAACCCCTGTTCTAGTGAACTAAATAGGAGATGCTCTGTGTAATTTCAGCAGTTTGTGATACTGCAGATCCTTTTTCATTAATCTAAAAATGATTGGTAACATCTGTCACCCCATACCATTTAAGTACACGATGTCCTTGACTTTTCATCAACTGCTACGTTAATAATGAGCATAACCCTGGGAAATTCTGGAGTTTCATATGGTATGAAGAGAGGTCACTTTGAGGTATTCAGCTAATGGATGGCTTCTCTTACATGTTCCCTTGGTGGAGATCACTAAAAGCCTGGCCCAGCTGGGGCTATTCACCATGGTGGCTACGTATGACTTCTCCAGTAGGGTGGTCTCAGGTTAATTGAATTTTTACATTATAGCTCAAGATTATCAGACAGAGTGTTTGAAGCTTGAGTGGAAGCTTCAAGACTTCTTATGACCAAGAGTAGAAGTCCTAGAATGTCACTTCTACCATTTTCTACTGGTCAAGAAAGTCACTAAGAACAGCCCAAATCCAAGGAGAGAGGAATTAGATTTCACCTCTCAATGGGTGAAGAGCCATACTAAAGAGTATATGACCATCTTTGGGAAGGTATAATCTATGATGCCTTCTGTTCTTGGTTTTCAAACTTTTTATAGGCCATGTGTGAGTATGTTAGATCTTTTCATCCTATCCTGTACACTTTTTACTGTGACTTTTATCATTTTTTTCTCTAAATGCATTAGTGGATATATTCCATGAAACTTCCTTCTAGTTTCTAAGTTTTTCTTCTGCTATGTCTAAATTGCAGTTAATCTCATCTATTGGGTTTTAATTGTTTTGTTATTGTAGTGTCTATTAACAGACTTTTTACTTAAATGTAATTTTTTAATAGATTTTAGTTCTCTAGTGAAATTTTCCATCTTGTCATTTATTTTCTTGGATATATTTATGATAATTTCAAAGATCACAAGTAATAACTATAATATCTGGATTACCTATAGGTTTACTTCTATTGTCTGTTTTCTCTATTATATGCCAGATATTTTGTCTTTTCCAGGCATACCTTGTAGTTTTTAAATTGAGTACCAGACATTGTGTTTGAAAAATTATATAAATAATTGAGGCTTTCATAGATGTTAGCCTTCTTCCAGGGAGGATTTTCCCCCCTTTCTAATTAGCCATTGGATTAGGGGAAGTTCACTGCAGTTCTCCTTGAGGTTGAGTTGGTTCAGAGATGGTTTCAGTACTTGGTAAAATGAAGTCTAATTGTAGTTCACATTTATTCTTAGAATATAGACCTTCTGAAGTCTTGACTGGAAGTATAAGAAATTTACTAGTAGTTTTCCTCCTGGGAGGGCCCTGAAGTCTAATTTTTCAGTAATAAGATTGTTGAACACTGTTAGGATTCCAGCCTTTGGACATTACCTTCTTCTTGATTTCTTAGTCTCTCAGTCCTGCATACCTGTAGCTTGGAAATCATTCAATGCATCAGACTTCTACAGATTGTTGAGGTCTTGTCACCAAGCTTTCTTTCTCTCTGGAATCATGACTCCTGAAGTACTGACTGCTTTGGTAGCTGCTTGATTTATCCAAAGAGACTTTTGTTTAACTTTTGTTTAGCTTCTCTAATCATACTCGAATTGGAATGCAGTAAGCTCTTTTACTATTACTGAAAATGACCAGTTTTCTTTTATCACAACAATTACTTTTTCTCCTATGTTCAAGATGCTTTTTGGTTTAATGACTCGACGTTCAGTCGTTAGACTCCCAGACTCATTACTTGGCTTTCTTTGCCGCTTTCTATTTCCATTCTTCTGTTGTCTATTCTAGCATTTGTCACTTCATGTTACTTTAAAAAATAGTTCATTTAAAATTCATCTATTACTCTCCAGCTACTAGTCTCTGCTCTTGTTACATTTACTTTGATTTGCTGTAAATTCTAGTTATCGATCACTGTATAACTACCTTGAAAATTAGTGGCTTATAATTTGTTATTTGTTTTACAAGTTCACTGGCAGCTCTTTTGCTCCGTGCCGTATCAACTGGGGTAACCCAAGTATAACTAGGTGATGGCTGGGCTGGATCTGGAAGATTGAAAAAAGCCCCCCCTTACACATCTGGTGCCTCAACTGCCGTGGTTTGAGTGGCTGGAGCACCTCGGTCTCCTTCCAGGTAGATCTCTTCCTGGAGCAGTCTAAGTTGGCTTCCTTCAAGCATGACAACTGGTTTCCAAAAGAAAGAGAAAACAGATGCTGCCAGAGTTCTTAAAGCCTCAGCTCAGAACGGGCACAGTGTCCCTCACTTCTGCTACATCCTCCTGGTCAAAATAAGTCACAAGTCCGGGTCAGAGCTGAGGAGAGGGGAAATAGATTCCCTTTCTTAAAGAGAAAATTGGCATGCGCATCTAGAGATAAGAATAGTTGTTGGCTACCTGTGTAGGAACACATTCCTTTTTTGGGTAAAATTTACGAAGACTACACTGACTTGTTTGGCTTCTGCCCAGAATTTTTCCCGAAGCAACTGCTAAGTTCAGTTGATTTCCACAGTACACTCAGGCAAAGCATAAGTGCTCTGTTCAGTATCAATATCAGACAGAATTTTATCTGGGCCTTTTCTAATTCTTGCCACAGTTTTAATAATTATCAGTCTGTCTTCTTCCCCAACCCCTCTGAGCCAAATCTGCCTTTCCTTTATTCCTATTATCACTTTTTAAATTATTTGAACTTTACTACTTTCTGGGACCACAATATCTTGTCTTTCTTCCTCAGAACATCTTCGCTTTACAGCTTCAGAATATTGTCAACTTCTAGTAGTCTCTTTCCAGTATTTTGGAAAATAGTTGCATTGCTTCCAATGGGAGGATTGTTGTAGGCTCTGCTCTTCTGGTTCTTATGGAATTAATCCCTTTATTTCCAGAATAAATGGATTGGTCCAAATCAATTTTAAATAGAGTAAAAGTTGGGTAGACTTGGATTCATAGGCTATAAGGGGCCTGTGTATATAGAAAGTTTTAGTCATTTTGATAGTTCCCATTATATATTTTGAAAATAAAATCTTGTTCTTGAATAGAATCAAATTTGGCCAGATTTTCTTAACAATCTGGCAGCAATATTATGCTACTGGCCTATTTATTTTGGTTTGTTCCAAGCTTTAATAAGAATAAAGTAGGTTAGATCCAAATGTTTCAACAAATCTATATTTCATTGAAATAATCTTCAAATTAATTTATTATTCTGTAAGTTGCTTGAGACACTGTAAAACTTACCTAATGTCTAAGCACCTAAGCAATTAGAGGACCAAATTATATGTTACCAAATAAAATGTAAACGTTCACCTCTAAACGATATCAATAAGCAGATTAAATTTGTCTTTTGTAATTCAGAATGTTTCTGTTAATGCAAAAAGTTGAAAATTAAATAAATGCATTTATTATTGTAAGTCTCTCAAAAAATATTATGACTATATTACTTTGATTTGTAAAAAAAAAAAAAGGCATACATACACCTTTTTCTTTTAAGAGATGGGGCCTCTCTATGTTGTCCAGGCTGGAGTCCTGTGGCTATTCACAGGTGTGAGAATAGTGCACTACAATCTCAAACTCTTGGCCTGAAGAAATTGTCTTGCCTTAGCCTCCCAGGAGCTGGGACTACAGGTGCAAGTACCTCGGTGGCCTTATTAGGAAGTCAGGACTTCTCTGAGAGAGCTTCAAACATTTTCAGGATTTTAGAATAGAAAAGTCTCTATTAGTAGTAACAAAGATTAAGAGCTGTCTTAGCAACAGATAACTCTTAGATAGTTGGCTACATTTTAGCTATGAGAATGAAGAAATCTTTGTTAGAATCATATATTAATATACTTGTTAACAATGCCTGTATCTCATATAGATATTATGAGATTGTCCTGTTAAGAAATTATCCTTTTAAGATTTGTCATGCTTTTCAACTCAAAAACTCCCATAGCCAAAATGCAACTGAGATCTGAAATTTTAAATTTTGGCACTCTCTGTTTTGTCAGATTTCTAGTTGCTCTCTGGACCTTGACAGACTTCACCGGCAAAGCAAAATTGATGACTTGCTTGTATTTCTGATTACAGTTCTATTAATTGAAAAAGATTCTTTCTGAAGAATCAAAAAGGATTCTCAGTAGACTTATGCAAATCATTACAAGTTATTGCTCTGTGTACTTTTATTAAAAGTAAAATTGGAAAACATTAAGAAATTTCTGGGCTAGTCATAAATTATGTGAGTGCTAGTTTTTCTTAAAGTGTGCTCTTTATTAATTTTGTTTTTGACAATTCCCATCACCAAATCTATGGCACAACATTCTTTCCTTAAGTTAAAAAACTAATTTCAAAAACGATTTAAGGAATACTATGGGAAAACAATGCTTAACAGTCTATAATCATTCAGCATAGAAACTTAAGTGATTGAAAAAAAAATGGAAGTTTTAAAACATTGTTGATTTTGTTCATTGCAAGTCATAATTGGAGTCTCCAAAATGTGTTTTAAAATTTATCTTTTTAAAATTAATACAATATTTTATATTTATCAGTAATGTCAAAGCTTTCAATTTCCAAGTAAATATTGGAAAATTTTTAGTTTTCATGTGTCTTCATTAGTTTCTTTTTTCCTTTCTTATAAAATTCATTTACAGCTCATGTATTTATTTATTTATTTATTTATTTATTTTTGAGATAGCGTTTCACTCTGTCACCCAGGCTGGAGTGCATTGGCACAATCTTGGCTCACTGCAACCTCTGCCTCCCAGGTCCAAGCGATTCTCCTTCTTCAGCTTCCCGAGCAGCTGGGTCTACAGGTGAGCGTGCACAACCACATCTGACTAATTTTTGTATTTTCAGTAGAGGCAGGGTTTCACCATTTTGCCAAGGCTGGTCTTGAAATCCTGACCTCAGGCTGACCACCTGCATTGGCCTCCCAAAGCTCCTGGATTACAGGCTTGAGCCACGGCACCCAGACTACATCTTGCACTTTAAGAACTTTTTTTTTTCACACCACATTCCTCCTCTGTATTGTGTAATCCCAGGCACACCTATATTATCCCTCCTCATTTCATTCATGCCTGTTCCTTTTGTTTACTCTGCCCCTCCAGCTTGGAGCTCTTGTGCATTTATGACTATGTTTGTAGCAATCGTCTTGCAATAGTAAGCAGACTTTCCACTGATTCAGCAAAGATTTATTGAGCACCTATTATGTGCCAATGAGTATGCTAAATGTGGGAGGTAAGATAATGATAATCCTGTTGAGCTCTTTTAGGTTAGGGGTATGTCTTCTTCCTCCTGGTATTTATTTCCTAGAGCTGAACACACACCTGAACTATGATAGATCTTCCATAAATCATTATTAAAAGTATAGCCAAGACAATCCTAAGCAAAAATAACAAAGCTAGAGGCATTATGCTACCTGACTTCAAACTATATACAAGGCTATAGTAACCAAAACAGCATGATATTGGTTACCAAAACAGATATATAGACCAATGGAACAGAACAGAGGCCTCAGAAATAATGCCACA
>CAUYLG010059705.1:0-28020 GCA_963573385.1 Cacajao melanocephalus
TAAAAGTGTTCCTTTTTCTCCACATCCTCTCCAGCATCTGTTGTCTCCAGATTTTTTAATGATCACCATTCTAACTGGCGTGATGAAATGCTAACTAGAAGCTGAGTCTTAATTTTTTAAAATACACTTTTTGAGAAAACGTTTAGGTTTATAGCAAAATTGAGCTGAAAACATAAAGAATTCCCATGCATCTCCATCCCCACACATGCAAAGCCTCCTGCGCTATCAACATCTCTGACCAAAGTGGTATATTTGATGCTATTCATGAACCTACTCAGAGTCCTGAGTTTACGTTAGCGTTCTTTTTTGGTGCTGTACATTTTTTGTTTTGAAAAATATGTAATGACATGTATCCACCATTATAGTATCATGCTGAATAGTTCCACTGCTCTAAAAATTTTTGGTACTCAGCCTATTTATCACCTCCTTCAATCCCTGGAAAGCACTGTTCTTTTTTTTTTTTTTTTTTTGAGATAGAGCCTTGCTCTGTCACCTAGGCTGGAATGCAGTGGTGTGATCTTGGCTCACTGCAACTCCCACCTCCCAGGTTCAAGTGATTCTCTTGCCTCAGCCTCCCAAGTAGCTGGGATTACAGGCTTGTGCCACCATGCCCAGACAATTTTTTTGTATTTTTAGTAGAGATGAGGTTTCTTCATGTTACCCATGCTGGTCTTGAACTCCTGACCTCAGGTGATCCACCCATCTTGACCTCTCAAAGTGCTAGCAATAAAGGTGTGAGCCACTGCACCCGGCCTAGTCCTTTTACTGTCTCCATATTTCTTGCTTTTCCAGAATTCCATATCCATGGAACCACCCAGTATATAGCCATTGCAGGGTTGGGTTTGTTCACTTAATAATATGTATTTAATTTCCTTTATGTCATTTCATAGCTTGAAGCTCATTTCTTTTTAATACTGAATAATATTCTACCGTCTGGATATACTGCAGTTTATTTATTTATCCATTGACCTGCTGAAAGGCATCTTGGTCACTTCCAAATTTTGGTAATTATGAATAAAGCTGACATCAACTTCTATGGTTAGGGTTTTATGTGAAGATAAATTGTCAACTCATTTGAGCAAATGCCAAGGTATATCACTGCTGGATCATATAGGAAGAATGTGTTTAATTTTGTAAGAATTCTCACCAACAATGAATCAAAGTTCCTGTTGCTCCACATCTTTGCCAGCATTTGGTGTTTACCGTGTTTTGGATTTTAGCCATTCTAGTAGTTGTCTAGTGGCTTCCCATTGACGGTTGTTTGATTTGCAGTTTGATAATGACACAGAATGTTGAGCATCCTTTAGTATGGTTATTTGCTGTCAGTATATCTCCTTTGGTGAGGTGTGTGTTCAGGTTTTCCGCCTATGTTTAACGTGGGTTGTTTATTTTCTTATTCTTGAGTTAAACTTTTTAAATTGGAAGTTTCATTTGATTTTTTTTCCAAAATATCCACCTTTTTATTTTTGAGACAATGTCTCACTGTGTTGCCCAGGCTGGAGTGAAACCTCTGCACTCCAGGTTGGCTCACTGCAACTTCTGCCTCCCAGGTTCAAGTGATTCTTGTGCCTCAGCCTCCCGAGTAGCTGGTATCACAGTCATGTGCCACTATTCCTGGCTAATTTTTGTATTTTTAGTAGAGATGTGGTTTCACCATGTTGGCCAGGCTAATCTCGAACTCCTGATCTCAAATGATCCCGCCTGCCTCAGCCTCCCAAAGTGCTGGGATTATAGGCATGAGCCACCATGTCCCACCTGTCTACCAAATTTTTAATCAATAAACTGTTCAAACACAGTTCTCAGATATATCAATTGGTAGTTCTTAAGTCTAATTTTCAGCTTCAATGTTTAAAATGTATGCCTGTTATCACATTTAAACTCATATTTTATTGCTGAATATTGTTTCAACAGCAGTCAAGCTGAATAGATATTCTAATGATGGGCATTGTGCACTCTAATATACTAAAGAAAGCAGGATTTTCAGAAAAGCAAATAGATATACCAATAAAAAACCTGTAAGTTATTTAATTTACTTTCCTAAAACTCAAATATAGTAATATGAATTTAATTCTAAGTGTCAAACCCCCCAAAATTGTGTAATAAAATTGAGTGCCATAAAAGCTACATTCCCCGGCTTTATTTCTAGCATTATAATCTAAGAAATATTCAGGAGAAAACTTGGGTAATATTAGATGCCCCTATATAGTGATACTCTCAGATGTATAACATGTTATTTTGGATAATTTTAATAAAGTAAAAAGAAAATCAGTGAATTTTCCTCATAATTGGCTACTTTACATTTTTAGATCTATGCCTTTTAGGTTGCAAATAATGTGTCTTCATTGTCAGCAAGGCCTTCTTGCCATGACTCACTTTCTGGTATAACAGCTTGTTAGAGGATGAAAATGGAATTCTCAATTAGAAATATATACATAATGTTCAAGTTATGTCCAGCTCTGCAAATGCAAAGGATAGAAAATAGCAAATGCATTTCATTTACATAAAACAAACAGATTTTCCTCCAGAGAAGGCATGTATTAAAACACCATTCTGTCCAACCAATTTGAGATTCATACAAATCTAAATGTAATAAGTGTCAGAGATTTCTAGAACCCAGTCCTGGCTTCCACAATTTGGAATTTTAACTTTTTTTAAAAAAAGGGAAAATATTATACTATTAATAATCATTAAAATGATCATTCTTCCCAAAGAAATTTACAGATTCAGTGTTATTCTTGTCAAATTACCAATGACATTGTTTACAGAACTAGAAAAAAACTTTTAAAAAATACATATGGAACGAAGAAAAGAGCACAAATAGTCAAGGCAATCTTTAGCAAAAACAGCAAGGATGGAGACCTCATGTTACCAACTTCAAACTATACTACAGGGCTACAGTAACCAAAACAGTATGGTACTGGTACAAAAACAGGCACATAGACTGATGGGGCAAAATAGAGAGCCAAGAAATAATGCTTCACAGCTATTTTTAACAAAGCTAACCAAAATAAGCATGGGGAAAATATTCTTTATTCAATAAGTGGTGCTGGGATAACTGGCTACCCACATGCAGAAGCTTGAAGCTGGACCCCTTGCTTATTCCATATACAAAAATTAACTCAAGATGGATTGAATACTTAAATGTAAAAATCCAATCTATGAAAACTCTGAAAGACAATCTAGGCAATATCATTCAGGACATAGGAACAGGCAAGGATTTCATGACAAAGACACTGAAGGCAATTGCAACAACAGCCAAAATTGGCAAGTGGGATAAAATTAAACATAAGAGCTTCTTCCAGCAAACAAACAAAAAACAAAATAAAACAAAAAAACCCACTATCAACAGATTGAACAGAAAACCTACAGAATGGGAGAAAATATTTCAAACTATCCATCTGACAAAGCTCTAATATTCAGCATCTATAAGGAACTTAAACAAATTTACAAGCGAAAACAAACAACCCCATTAAAAAGTGGACAAAGGAGATGAACAGACACTTCTCAAGAAAAAAAAAAACATACATGTGGACATACATGTGGCCAGCAAGCACTTAAAAAAGAAGCTCAATATCACTGATCATTAGATGAATGCAATTTAAACCACAATGAGATGCCATCTCACACCAGTCAGGATGACTATTATTAACAAGTAAAAAGTAACAGATGCTGGCAAGGTTGCGGAGAAAAGGGAACATTTATACACTGTTGTAATTAGCTCAACCATTGTGGAAAGCAATGTGTCAATTCTTCAATAGGTAAAAGCAGAACTACCACTGGACCCAGCAATTCCACTACTGTGTATATGTGTATATACCCACAGGAATATAAATCATTCTGCCATAAAGACAAATGTGTGTGACTGTTCATTGCAGCACTATTCACAATAGCAAAGACATGAAATCAACATAAATGCCCATCAGAGATAGACTGGAAAAAGAAAATGTGGTACATATACACCACAGAACACTATGCAGCCATAAAAAAGGAGAAGATAATGTATTTTGTGGGAACATGGTTGGAACTTAAGGCTATTATCTTTAGTAAACTAATGCAGGAACAGAAAACCAAATATCATATGTTCTTACTTATAAGTAGGAGCTAAATGATGAGAACTCATGAACACAAAGAAGAAAATAACAGACACTGAGGTCTACTTGAGAGTGGAGGCTGGGAGGAAGGAGAGGAGCAGAAAAGATAACTACTGGGTACTGAGTTTAGTACCCGGATGATGAACTAATCTATACAACAGACTCTCATAACATGAGTTTACCTATCTAACAACCTTCACATGTATCCCCAAACCTAAAATAAAAGTTAAAAAAAAGAATTGTTTATACCACCTGAAGCTTAGGAAATTTTTGAATATTTAAACAAGGTTTATTAGCTAATAGTGGGAATATTAACACATTCAATGAGGAGTTAAAATAATGATTATTCTATCACAATTTGAGCATTGTTGCATATCAACAGCTATCATTTTTGGTTTTTGACCTTTTTTTCTATAGTGCACTGTGGAATTAAAACCAAATGTTAATCCTGATGAAGGAAAATGACTCCATCCTACGAGTAAGACTGAAGGTCAGCAACTCTAGTCCTCAAAGCTGATGCTGCTCAGACAAGGTCTACATTTCATGAACTATCCATAGTTCAGTTGATTTATTCCACAGTTTTTTTTAGAAGCAGATGTTTGCCTTTTCTGCCAATCCGTGATTACTTTATAGAGTGCTCAGTATGTTTGGTGGAGTATATGGTACTTGTTCTCAAGGGGCTTATAGTGTATGATTTGATGTCTTGATTAATTTAACGGCTTTCTAAACTGAGAACTTTCCTTTTCTGTGTGCCAGTCCCTAAGCTAAGCAGCTCTTGATCCCCTCACCGTTTCTATGTGGTGGATGTTTTTATTGCCATTTTACAGATGGGGAAATAAAATCTCAGAGCCCAAGTTCCTATAGTTAGTAATGCTGGAATTCAAGGGATGCCTGGCTCCAAAAGCCAGTATGATTCATGCCACATACTTTCCTGACGTCGATTTCCCTTAAATTTTTGTGAAAGGCTTTTTCTTTACCTTTCTTTCTGTTATCACATAAAATTGCTTTCTTATTTTGCATTTAAAGTCCTTTACTTTTGTCAACAATATTCTTAGTATAGTTTTAGACCATAAACCATTTATGAGAAACTGGGGGGAAAATGAAGAGAATTATCAAATATTTAAGAATGTTAAATATGTATAGAAGGGAAATTTTTGTTCGGTGAATGTGTTGAGAACCTTGAAATTTTACAATGGAAATACACTCCAGAGTGAATAAATGCCCACAGGAATAACAACAGCAGAAACAGGGGTCCCTTATAGTCGATTTAGTCTAAAACCCTGTTGCCCATGAAGAGGTACGTTAGAAGGATATTTTGGTCTCAGAGAATTAAAAATAACGTAATTATGGCAATATCACTATGATATATTAGTTGATTAAGTTTAATTAAATCACTGATTGTATGAAGGACAGCAAACTGAGTAGAAGCATGACATAGAAGTAAAACTGCTGAGTCAGCATACTGTGTGGTAGTGATCATTGTCTGACTTTGGAGGAAACCCTCCCAGCCACACACAGTGCAGGGGCAGGTGAGCCTTGCCCAATGAGTGTTCTATAACATAGAAAGTACTCATCAAATGGATTGACTCTGTGCTCTAAAACTCATTTGTCCAAAGCATACTTGTTAAAAAGTAAACATGCTGCATGTGGTGACTCATGCTTATAATCCCAGCACTTTGGGAGGCCAAGGTGGAAGGATTGCTTGAGGCCAGGAATCGAGAATAGCCTAGGCAAATAGCAAGACGCCATCTCTACAGAAAATTTAAAAATTAGCTGAGCATGGTGGCGTGCACCTGCTGTCCCAGCTACTCAGGAGGCTGAGGTGGGAGGATCAGTTAAACCCAGCAGTCCAAGGTTACAGTGAGCTGTGATCGCTTCAGCCTGAGTAACAGCAAGACTCTGTGTATTAAAAAGAAAAAAGAAAAAGTAAACAATTTAGCTATAATAAACATTTATTAAACACATTATTAAATGATTTGGCAACCCCTTCTGTAATACTTCCTTTGTACTACACATTGTTTTATGTTCTTTACAAACATGAACTATTTATGTCTCTTAGCAACACGTTAGTCCTCTTTAGTCCTTTTAGCAATAGGAACTTATTATCTCATTTTTCAAACGAGGAAACTGGGTAAAATCCTTAGCCAACTATAGTGGAAGACATTGAAAATGGGAGACTGTCTGCATGTGTAGGATAGGGAGAACAGGATAAATCTCTGTGTTTTTTTTTTCTCAATTTTGCCTTGAACCTAAACTGCTCCAACAAAAGCCTTAAAAAAAGAAAGAAAAGAAATCTAGCTGAGGTCAGTTAGTGACTGGCAGAAATCTGACACTAGAATTCATGCTATTAATGATTATGCTATGTGTCCCTCACTTTGTAAGGAAAATGTTCAGATTATTCAACCTTGAAATAGTGTGGTGGGAAGATCTTTACAACTTTACCTCTTTGTAAAGATCAAAACAAACAAAAATATCTTCTAATAATGTTTAAAAAAATCACAATAGAAATAATTTATTGGGCCATATATAAAACATGTATGTCTTTAAAAATGTAATAACCTAAGAGCCAGAACCGTGTGGTCAGACAAGTGAGCATGATAAAACTTGCCCTGCTTTTTAACCCCAGAAATGTTAATATCTGGGCATGTTTGGAAAAACAAAAGAATTTGGAGGCTTCATTGTATTTTATTTTTTATTGTGAAATTTAAATGGGTGCATTTAGCAAAGTTCAATATCTGCTGCCACCCACTTCTACAAAGTATTTATCACTGCAGATTTTAGAAGATGGAAGCCTGGGTTGCATAAACAATGTGTGGAACTGTCTCAGTTCTCCATTTTTCTGATAACAGTGTTGGCTGGAACCTGTAATGAAGGCTTGCAGAAGACATTCCAGCCAACACCGTGTGCCATTTCCTGCCTGGCCTCATATTTAATGCAAAGGTGCAGTTAGTAGAAATTGCTTTACCAATCAGGGGAAGAACACATTGCACAGAGGAAGGCATCCTTTTCATATTATACCAGAGGTCACTATAGCAACATTACGAGTCAGATGGGCCTCATGAGGAGCGAGGTCACGCCTGACTAAACCTCTATGTTTATTTTGAAACTCTTGCTTGTGAAAAATAAATATTTATTTGTGTTATCAAATTAGCCAAACTGCTTGATTTCCACAGTATCTTTCCAGTTGAATCTGTCTAAATAGATCCCATAGTTTGCACACAAATCAGATCAGTTATCATTAGCCTAGTCTTCTCTTTGGGCTTCCCAAATCTGTGGTTAATTTCCTCAGCCATAAAGAGGAATCCATTTCCCAGAATGGCATCTTGTTTTATTTACACAAATAGGCATGTTCCATATAAGAATTTCCATAACACTTGCAATGGGAAATGACTACTTTCTCACCCAATATTACTGTCAGAAATTATTTTCAGTAGGCTAGGTTTCTAGGGCTGGGGTTTTAAATAATATATAGCATATGTGTAGACCATAAACAAAATATATTTGAAGTATATGAATAACATTTTTGTTGCTTTCTTTTTGAAGAGGGAAGAAGTAAAATAAGCTGTATTTCCATAGAAGAGAATTAAATGTCTCCTATTTGCAGAAAATAAGCAATTTAGTTAATCATGTTTAATCAAATTTATTCACGTGCGAGGGAGGCTGGTTTATTTTCTTTGTGGGGCACAGCCTGTGTAGAAATGTGCCATGGTCATAAAGACTCAGCGTACACCGTTCTCTGTGCAGCCATTTTATTGTCTGCTGCTTGCTGACTGGGCAAGACAATCAGACATCTTTAAAGTACTCATTGCTTTCTCATTGCAGACCTTCCCTTGCTATTCTCCCCTCTCCTGCTTTCTCTGTCCTCACTTGATGTTGATAGAGGACAGGCCAGACTTTTGACATAAATGTGAAGCAAAAATGTGTTCTTAAATACACCCTTTAAAGACATTCCAGTGGTGAGTGCAATCACATTGTGGTAAAAACCCCTTTCTCAACAGTTTCTAATTTATTTAATAGCAATTGGCATGCTTGCCTTCTCTTCCCTTCCACCCCTCGCCTCTCCACCTCTCCTCTGGAGTCCTGATTCTTTTCAAACTGGTTTGCCACAGAGAGAGAGATACGAACATTTTGGGCTCAAATAAAACTGAGAAACGTGGTGGAAAGTGCTCAGCTGTAAATTCTTTGAATGTTATAATCGGAATCAGATGAGCAAGTGACATCACTATGGCTCAGTCACGGCTTTGGCAAAAATCTGTTTTTAATTTTTGAGTTGCCTAGAAGCAAAAATAATATTTAAGTGAAATGGGGTATAACTTCAGTGTGTTAGCTGGTATCAGGTAAGTCAGCCATTTTATCACTTTAAATATCTAAAAACACTCATGTAGCTTTAACGACACACTGGAATTTAGAGGCGCGAACAGGACACTGGGACATCAAAACAAACAGAGAAGAAGACTTCATGTCCCCATTACACAGGTGCCTCGAGGGGTCATGACCACAGCTTGCTTCTTGTATAGTAGCCTTTAGAAGACAGGAGCAGGAGCATAGGACACTTTTTTTTTCCTCCAAATATGACCTCCAAATGAGCTACAGGCATCTCTCTTTCCTGGTTTTTGGTTTTATTGTTGACAATTTGTCAGGTCAATCTCACAGTTTTTCTTCATTGTTGAGCTACTAAAAGTCCTGTCTAGTCAAATTTGATATTGACATCTTCAGCCTGGCTGTTCATGACTAATGCTAGCATTGTCTTGGAGCCTAAGCATGAGTGTTTTTACGCAAGCTCTTCGTTGAGACTCCTTATGACAGAGTTCTCCCAACCCAACTCACCCCTCAGTTCCATCTATTCCTTGGGATCCCCCACAGCCTTTTGCTGATAGAGTCCCACCACCAGGTAGCCAGTTTTGTGGGTGAGCTAGCAGCCAGGGAACAAATTCTGGGCTATCTGTATCTTAGGCTGCTTGTGTTACAACAGGATACTATAGATGAGGTAATTTATAAAGAAGAGAAATGTGTTCCTCACAGTTCTGGAGGCTGAGAAGTCGAACACCTTGGCACTGGCATTTGGTTTGGTGTGGGCCTTCCTACTGTGTTCTCACATGACAGAAGGCAGCAGGGCCAGTTAAGCTAATGCTTTGTGAAGCCTCTTTTTAAAAGGACCTTCATCCCATTAACTAGGGCGTAACCATAATGGCCTAATCACCTGTTAAAGGCCCCATCTTTTAATAATGTCATATTGGCAACACCTGAAATTTGGAGGGGCTCCATTCAAACTACAGCAATCTGCTCTAGTGCACATTGAACCCCAGAGGATACTCAACCCTCTGTACCAAACAAAAGGCGGAAGTATTGCCTGTTTCACCCATGGACCCTCTCTGTGCTCAGGTATCTCCTTTGAAGATCTCTTTTCCCTAGCTGAGGTAGACACAGAAAAAATAAATAAACGAACTTACTACCTAAACTTATATCCAGTGTGGGAAGGAGATAGAACTCTTCTCTCCTTGCAGAAACTCTCCATATTTATGAGTGATTTTCGTGGTGCCATCTGCACTAGATACGGGAGTAGTTAGCACTCTCTTCTCTAGATATCAGAGAGAAAGACCTAGCACTCTTCAGTTTAATGCCTGTCAAATCTGAAAGTTCTTTCTCTTCTTTCCATTCCCCTTATAAAGTCCTGGAGAACAGAGACTGGAAGGAGGATTAGGGCAGAAGAGCCTGTTCTTATCAAGCATGAGGGAGGTGTAAAGCCCTCATTTGGGGCATCTCCCTCTTTAGAATATAAGCCACTTTTTGTCCACTTACCTTGGACTTTAAGTTTAGTCATCAATTCCAGGACATCTAGAAAGGCATATTTCAAAATGATATTACAATAGCTTATATTCCCTGCTATGCCCACTCCTACGAGAAGAGAAATTTTCAGTAGTAGAACCAACTAGAAGTACTGTTAAGCTTTGCATGTTGAGTTGGTTTATAAAGACAAGGTGAACAAATGTTAAATTCTTTCCCACTTTATCATCCTCCCTCCTTAGTTTCTTCCTGTCTTAAGGGTACTCCAAGCCAGAGAGACAAATCTTAATTTTACTGTTTGATTGAAGTATTTCCCATTCTCCCTGAGTACCCAGAGCAGTCCAAACATGACAATAGTTGACCTTAATAACATGACATCAGGTGTTTTGAAAATTCACTGAATGTTTATCAAGTCCTCGGTTATAGAAATAATCAGAAGACTGAAGAATACAGGCTTATGAATTCATTTGCTTGAGTGTGATTATGATGACAACGGCAAAAAAAGTAACTTGAAAGCATGAAAATAGAGATACTCTTTCCTCCAAAGAGTTGAAAGCTTTATGACAGCTATTATTATGTTGGCCCTCTCAGCTTCCTATGGAATACTTTATTTGAGGTAAGTGCTATTCATTTTCATATTTTGTGGATTTGAAATTTGACAGATTGATGCACACAGCGGCTTATTCTTGTGCTCATAATCTCGGTGGTAAAGGCAGCCAAATTCAGGACTTGTTTGGAACCTCAGGGTAGGGAGGCTGTAGCTGTAAGCTCTGCTTAAACCTGGGTATCTTGATACCTTTCTGTGTCTGCTCTTGCTTAAAATCAGATTCCTTTATCCTAGAGAGACCTGGCACATTTAAGAACCTCAAATTGCATGGAAATAATTGAGTCTGGCTTACTGTGATCAGTCCTATCACATCCAACCCTTACAAGGTTGGTGAGCTCTGTGAAATAACACCGCTGTGTCCTAGACTCTGTGATTATCTGTACGAATGGTTAGTTGACTGTGTCACTCCAAACCTCAAAAATGTATAATGCTACTTTCATTCAAGTCATATGTGTTCCTAAGTCTTCAAAATGGCATAAAGTTGCCGTGAAAGTCAAAGTTGTGCACAAGCTCCACATTCCACCCATTACGAACTGTAGCCAAGAATTCTCCACCTATAGATGCAAGGTCTTCTGAAGATAACACCTTGCACTTTCATCGCCTTGTTTGTAAGAAGCGATATTGAAATGAACCATACCTCAAACACAGAAATAAGTTTTAACAGGACACATATTTGTCTTCTGCCAGATTATTTCTAGAATTTTTTTAAAACTTGGCTTCTTAAAAAAAAAAAGGCATCTGAATGTACAACATGTAATAGAGCTGTAACACTTTCCGAGCAAGGAGGAAATGTGTCTTTAAGCAACAGAACTATCCACAAACATATTTATATAGACACATTCATGCATATGCTGATAAATGAAATTTTTTCCTTTCTTTTTAGTGCTGGAGTAGAATTTAGTGAATACTTTAAAAACATTATCTTTGCTTTCAAAATTTTTATTTCAAAACACAAAAGAGCATCATGCTATCTGGTATGAATAAATTTGGAATACTCTTTTTTTTTTATAGCCCATGTCTCTAAATTCCCACATTCCATCTCAGCAAACATAAATAGGTTCTGCATTTTCATCACATGTCCCACTGTGAAACGCAACTTGTGGACACCTGATGATGAGAACTGAATTCATTTTTTTTGCTATTAGTTCCGGTTCTCCTGGTAACTTAAATCCTGGGGAAGAAGTTGCTCTGTACTGATCAAGCCAGTATCCTATTCAGAGTCGAACAAATTGTCTTTCTTGCTGGTGCTGATTCCTTCAACAATCTCTGGAACTTGTCAAGGACGAAGAGGGTCAAGAATAGCTTTCCCATTTTAAGCTACATGACAAAACAGCATAAAGTTTCAGCAAGTCTGTGTGAAGTTTATTCCTGTCATTGGTGCAATCAAATCAAATCTGTTCAGCCGAAGTCAAATGTATTAGCTCCATTCTTCTTTATAATTCAGGAATTAGAGAGCCATCTACTGGTCTAATCTTCTTCCTAAGTGGTTTTCTAAAATAGCTAAGGGACCATCATAAGTAATTGAACATAGGTCAAAACTGTAAGCCACCTCCCTCCCCCACCAAATTACCTTTTTTATTATATTTGGGGAAAAGAAGTAAATAATTTTCTCTTATGAGATATCAGAATAAAACAGACATATCGTTTCCATTGGGCAAATTACAGAAAATGGAGATTATGCTATAAAAGTACAATGAAATACTGATTTATATTAATTAACCAGTTATTAATCAGCACACAGTTACAGAAAATTTGTGACATATTTAGGGGTTTTTTTCCTAGAATAATTATAAGATATGCTAACTCCTGTCAGAGAACATATATTCTAATTTTAAATGAAAAGTAAAAAAATAAAACACTGAGTGGACAATGCATTGTTTTGGCATCAAAGAAAGTGTTCAGACTTGGCTAGAACATCTGAGTTTAAATGTTACATATCCCACGAATTAACCTGATACTTTGTGGCTGATTAATTATCATCAGCTTTCCTGTCTGAAAATTGAGGAATGTAATATCTACTTCACCAACTTATCATGCTACTACACTGTAAATTATGAAAAGTTATATATACGCAGGATATAAAATGCTAAAATCATTAAGTCTAATGAGATGCATGAGAAGCAGAAATGTAAACACTGTGGGAGAGGAAGTAATGAAGACCACAGCAGTTAGGGATGATGTTATAAAAGAGGTATGAATGACGATCATGTGTCCACATGTGAAACGGAGTCGGGTGGGCACTTTGTAAAGTACTTAAGTAATTTAAACATAGGACACATCAATCTGAGGGGAAGAAATACATTAACAAGTATGATTTCCCTATGGCTGGTAGCATTTAGTGTATATCAGCGCTTCAAGGAAGAAAGAGAATGTGAACTTAGTTGAAATTTAATCTCTGGCTAGACGAACTCAAGTTTTAAAAAAATCATCAAGGGAGAGAATGCAAAATCAAGTATCAAGTAAGATTAAAAATAGAGAGAGGGTGGAGAGCATAAAGTTGATGAGGGAGACTTCAAGAAATAGGTATGTATGATGGAAAGAGTCAAATTAACTTGGAGAGCAAAAATAAAAATAACATTAATGATTCAAATCTTTGGAATTTCTGGAGGTTTTGTATTAGCATTAATCTCTAAGGTGAATATACTGATTAAAGACATGTAGCAGTCTTGGGTACCTACTAAGTAATGAAATCGACTCCTAGGAGAACATTGCCCTCTTCCTGCAAAGCCCACTGCAGATGAGAAATTTGTGACCTAGATCAAAAGGCCTGATTTTCCTGAGAAGCTTCTTTGCAAAGAACATTTAAAGCTTGTCTTAGCTTCAAGTAGTAAACAAAGATATGAATGGATTGTCCTTGCATGTCTTCATTCAATAAAGCATACTGTATTTCCTCCAAATGTAATTAGAAGAAAGAAAAAAATCTGACATCATTATTTTCTTTTTAAGGATTGCATGATAAATAAGTAATATAGCTATTGCTAATTTTTGGACAATGAAGGTAAATTCATACCGGGTAATCTTGTGTATTTTCCAAAGCCTTTTATATTTGAGTAATGACTAAAAGCATATTTTCTCCTGAAGTTTTTCTATTTAAGAAAATCTCATTAACCATGATTTATATTAATATTAGTGGAATTAATGGAAAATTTAGGATGCTTAAATTCTTAAATTCTATTTTTCATTTCATAGCAGATTTGTTATTTTATTTTGGATAAAACATTTAACCATCCACCGCTTCTGTATTTGTAACATGGAATTTAAATATAAACTTCATTCTTTTTCACACATACCATCTTTAAAGGTCCAATTTACATGATACCTTATTCTTGAAGCAAGTTAATTCTCAAGACCGTGAAAGCCTGAAGGTGAAATTCACCACAATTTCTAAAGCACATGCCATTTATTTATCGGATCACTGCCTCCCACAATGAACTAAACTTTTGAGTATGTCTCTCTCTCTCTCTCTCACTCTGTCTCTCTCTCTCACTCTGTCTTTTGCTACCATTCCTTTTCCAATTGCACTGCAAAATGTCTTTGGCACATGAAAATGTATTTCAGCTCTGCAACGAAAATCACTTTTTCCTTCTGAAGCCCTGGAGGTTTTAATGGGTTCCTCACTTAGGATACTTGTATTCCACTTTCATTTTAATTATTTTTGTCATTGTTAATGGATCCTAGCAGAAAGTGTTGCTCAAAATAGGTGTCACTCTCTGGGAGGAGTCAATGGATTGATGGATTACCACCCCCTGCCTCCCAATACAAATCTCATAGCTCTTAGCCCATATCAGGGATATAACAGAAATAAGAATAAGGCACACCACCCAGGAGTTTTGCTGTGTTAATTAGGCCACATATTCCAGGAATGGAGTCATTGTAGCTGACAGTTTTGCCAAAATTAACCAGACATCAAAATAACTGGGAACTTTGAAAAAATAAAAAGTAATTAAAAAAAAAAGAACTTATCTAGGCCCTACCTCAGAAGTTCTGAATTACACTCCCTAGGGTTGGGCTTCATAAGTTGCATTTGTATGAAATCCTTAGTGATTCTTACGCAGTCATGCTGGAATTAGTGTCTGGAACACTGGCTAGTCCAAGAAAAGTTATCAAATTTGCTAAGTCCTAAGATATATGTTTAAATTAGTCTGAAGACGTTTTTGCCTTCTCCTCTCTAGCCTAGCCAACTAGAGTTCTCTTCAAGGGCTTAGGCCTCAAATATGACTTAATTCTTTGTTTGACTTTTTTTGCCTTCTTTTGTATGTTTCTACATCCAGGACTACTTGGAGTGGAATAAATTTTTGCAAGCAGAATTCTGGACACTATACTAGAATTTAGAACATCCTGGCAAGGTCTAAATTCCCCAGTCTCACCCAGTCTCCCCAGTGATTCTAAACCTTGTAATTTGATACTAGTTTTGAAAATTAAATTAATTTTAAAATAAATTTAGAATTTGAAGTATAGATATTAAATCATATGTTACACATTTTAACAGGAACAAGCTAAACATGAACCCATAGATTCTGCGGTATTTTATTGTCATAGAAACCTTTGGGAAACCACAAAATGTGTGTAGATTTTCATGTAAAGCCATTTGAGTTCAAATCACATCCCTATGTACTTATTTGCAATCGTGCCCAAAATGTTTAATCTTTCTTAGACTTGGTTTTCTCGTCTGTCACATTGTGATAATTATACTCTCTACATCCTGAGTTTGTTCTGGCTGAGGACCACATGGCATAATCCATGAAAAGCACCTAGTGTTCAGTAAATAAGTGCTAAATACCTGCTAGTTAACGGTTATTACTATTATCCTATTAGAAATTTAACAATAGGTACCCTTATCAGTTAGAGAAGTCAAGCTTATAGCCCTAGTTTTGTTCATCTAAATGAATCTCTGGCACCTTGAAAGCCTTGGGTTGAAATTCACTAACAGTTTTGTAAACACATGCAGTTACTAGTTAGATCATTGCCTGCCACAATGAACTCATAAGCATGTGCCCCTCTTTTACTGCCATTCGTTTCTCAACTGTGTTCTTAGCATCTTTATCTAAGATCAGTTGAACATAAATGGGTAGATTTATTTCTGGGCTCTCTATTCTGTTCCATTAATCTGTATATCTATATTTGTGCCAGTACCATACTGTTTGGATTACTATAGCTTTGTAGTGGATTTTGAGATCAGATATTATGATATCTTGTTCTGTCAGATAAAGATTGCTTTGACTATTTGAGGGTTTTGTGGTTTTATACAAATTTTAGGACTCTTTTCATTTTCATAAAAAAAGTCATTGCAATTTTGAAATTTTGATAGGTGTTTTATTGAATTTGTAAACTTCTTTGGATATATGGACATTCTATCAATGTAAATTATTCCAATCCATTAACAAAGAATATCTTTCTATTTATTCTTATGTTCCTCAAATTCTGTATAGTTTTTAGCGTGTAGATATTTCAGAGAACCTTGCTTCTTCTCATTCCATCTTTTAAAGAGGAAAAATATCTGTCCAAAACTGCAGCATTTCAATAGCCAAAAAAAAAAATCTATATAGAATCAGATAATTATGAGCACTGAATTAGCTGCTGCTTTGAAATAAATTGATAATAAACAAAACCTTTGAGGAAAAAATAAGATTAAGTATGTTGGTAATGTCCCAGACTTTTCCCTCTACCACCTGGCTAATTGTGATCTGACTTCATTATTGTAGTTGATGAAAAAACTTGATACCATGAGAACTGCAGTACATATATTTCAGACTGTACCCAGTTTCTATGTGTTCTGTGGCTATTACACCAAGCTGTAGGTTTTATATGTACATATTTATGCCTTTGAAAATAGGCTCAGTATGAGCAGTTAAATGTGATTGGATTTGGTCAATATTCCATGTGAGGTGCTAAGGACAGCTCAGCTGAGTCACCTGACAAGTCTCTGCAGTTAAGAATTTAATTTATAACACCTCCTAGAACAAAGAAATAAAAATAAAGTACCACTTAGACCACATTATATAGTATAACTTATGTATCTCAGTTTCTCCAGAGGCTGAAGCTGTTAAGCCAGCTTCAGCTCAAGAGAAAACTAGAGAGACAACTGGAGAGAAAGGCTTACATTTTCATAGGGCGAGAATCCAAAAATTTTCTTCTGTGTTCTGTAATAGGAAGGAAGAGTCCTATTCCCATTTACCTCAAGCAGTGATTTAAATAGATGTTTATGTGTTTGTTATTGCCATGAAATTTTAATCATACATGCATCTTTTAGTGTGAAATATAAAAGCGTTTCTTCAAACATAAGATAAATCTCTCACGTTTGAAGAGCAAAACATTTTTAGTGACGTGATAATGTATGCAAGTGGAGGCTCAGTGGTCTACTCAGAACAATTGGCAGGATTTAAGAGAGATAGAAGAAGGACTTTTAGATGTGGCTATTTTACTAAATGAGGATATGTCTGACTCATCTGGATCATCAGACCTTTGGCTGTGTCTGATGTGCTTGAATGAGTTTCTGTTGAAAATATAAAATGCTAGACAAGGATGAAGGAGTGGAGAACATCTAGATTTATTCCCAAAGTCTACTAGCCTCCCTCTGGGTAACTTAGGCAGCTTATATTCATATCTTTAATATGAGAGGTATGGAGAGAAGATCATAGAGAAAATAATAATAATAGTGATATGATGATGATACTAATGCCTAATATTTATTAATAATTTTTATATAAGCACAGTTTTATTACTCCTTGTGATTTATATGATTTTTAAAAAACACAATCTTTAAAGCAATAAGCATATTAAAGTCCCTCAAGGAATAGGGCTGTACAAAGGGGATTTTCAAGTGAAAGCATCTAAAATAAAGAGAGTCTATGACTAATCTCTACTGCATCTCCACCAAATAAAATCTTATTATTTAGCAACTATAAGATCATTATCTGGCCTTCATCCTTCCTACCCTGATCATTCATCATGGAAGACATTAACCTTGCGATTGTTAATTTTATGTCAACTTGACTGGGGCACAGAGTGCCCCAATTAAACACTGTTTCATAGTGTGTCTGTGTGGCTGCTTTGGGATAACCTTAGCATTTGAATTACTGGATTGAGTAATGCACATTGCCCTCAATGTGGTGGGCATCAGCCAATCTGTTGAGAACTTGAATAATACAATGGGTGGTTGAAAGAGAAACTCACTTTTTGTTTTCTGTTTTGCTGCTTGCACTGGGCCAGCTTATTTCCTCTTCTACCTTTGGACTGAAATTCATACCATTGGCTCCCTGATTCTCAAGTCTTTGGACTCTGACTGAATTACACCTGTGGCCACTGGCTTATTCCAGTTAGGCAGCTTGGAGAGGGCAGACTGAGGCACTCTTCAGTCTCCATAATCATATGAGACAATTCCTTATAAGTTTATCTGGAGAACTGTAACTAACATACTACACTTTCTTCCTTTTATTTTGTACAAAAGGATATTATTATATGTGTCACACAATGTTTACATATCTATAAACATTAGATACACCCAATTCTCAAAAAAAGAATTGAGGATACTATCTAAAGAAGTTTGAAGTAGATAATATTGTTCTCCCCATTTCCCAGATTGGAGCACTGAGACTTGGAGAGGATATGTAATTATCTAATGCTACACATTGGTGAAAGGCAGACCAGGGACATGAAATCTGCCCCTTTTAAACAGAAGACTGTATTGAACACATTTTCAGCTTTTCTCAGCCCCTTGAAGGGGAAGATGACCTAGACTGGCTGTTTCCATTGCACTTGGGAAAGCTAATGATAAAGCTTGTAGAAGCTCCTCCAGCCCAAGGAGAATGAGCAAATCAACCACCTTATTTGAAGAGTTACAAAACCAGTTGTTATAGGGAAATTTAGAGGTCAGTTGCTCACAGCTAATTTCCTTCTCCAAGGTTGTGCCCACAGTTTTGGGCTCTAATATGTCACATTCCCTAGAATTGCTACCTCCTCTTAGGTACTCAATTGATGTTTAACAGAAATCAATATGCAGTTTTAACTCTCACTGACAAGGGAAGGTGGATTCTTGTTTCCCAATATATCAAGATAACTTGCTCCTGCAAAATTATTAAGTCTGTGTGACTTGTTGGCCAACTTGACTTCAAATAAAGTCATTTCAACTGATAATAAAAGTCCTCCAAGCTCGCAAGACAAGGAAGACCTTAATTAAAATCAATGAAGAAAAAATCTGTAAAACAATTAAGCACTTAAGTTGACTCCATTTAATTTGAGGTCTGAAGGTCTTCTTGGGAAATTACTAAATCACTGGGATGATTTAATTTGGCTGCCTTGAATTAAGTCTGTGAAATAGAAAAGGTCTCTCAGATACTGTATACTGTATAACACTCAGAAGCATTATAGGAGTAGTAAAACTGAAAGATACAAGAAAACATTTATGTAAAGAAACAGATGCAGGAGTCAGCTGTCCTCTGGGATAGATTCTTGCAGTTGAAATATTTAATAGGCTGTTCATTTAAGAAAAAGCCAGTTGGAACCATTTTCTCTGCGACACAGATGGAAATTTCCATAACAATTTTTCCCTAAAAAACATGTATGCTTTCATTTCAAATGTTTTTCTAGAATTCAGTGTTTATTGAAATAAATAAGTCAGTGAACAAGATAGAATCATCATTCTAGCATTTCTTTTAAAACTGTTGTACAAAATAGTAAAGTCATGAATGATTATGGAACTAGTAGTTTTGTTCTTTATTTTGATAGACATATGTTGTTCCTACCATCAAGTGTTCACTGAATTTCCTTTAGGAAGTTATCTTTTCCCTTTTCTTTCCGTAAGGTTTTAGGGCTAACCACAGCTCCAGAAATATACATGTAATCCAAGTAAAAGCCAACTTGACATTCTATTTGCCAAGATCCGGGGAAGCCATATGATTAAATTTGGTCTAAAATTAACAAACAAAAACTCTGATCTGAGGCTTTGTGTTGAAATAATTAGAGAAAATTCTCTTTAAAATTTTCTTCTGTTTTATTTTTCGTTTTTGGGGTCTTCTTTTTTTCTGAAAACATGTCAGGTTTATACTTTGGGTGGATTCAAACCTAGAAAAATTTGAACTGAGTCTGCTAGAGTCATCATGTGAAGACCAAAAAAAGAAAAGAAAAGAAAAAAATGAAGAGATGGAAATTCCTGATGTTGTTGTTTGGACTTCAGGATCAAACTAATTCCCAAGCCTACACCTAAGCTTGACAGGATTGCTACTGTTTCTGTCTAATACTACGTGGATGTGGTTTTTCCATGTTTGCAAATAGTAAAATCAATATGTGTGATGACTCTTATTTTATCTCACTTGATTTTCAAACAGGTGATACCATTTTATGAACTAAATGTACACATTCAAGTTAGGTTTCTTTCTTAGGACATAATTAATTCTCATTCTTTAAGAAAGATTTCCTGCAGAGTAGTATTTTTTAACTCCTTGAAGAAGATATTTAATATATTTAAAGACTTTTCTCATTTACCCTCAAATTTGAATACCTGTAACCACTGAATAGATCTTTGTAGAATTCAGCCCATACATTTTATGAGGACTGTCTTTTCCGAAAGGATGATATAGACTGCAGGCTTGTGCTCCACCAAACTCATGCTAAACTTCTAATTCTTTTTTTTTTTTTTGAGGCAGAGTCTTGCTCTGTCCCCAAGGCTGGAGTGCAGTGGTACAATCTCAGTTCACTGCTACCTCTGCCACCTGGGTTCAAGCAATTCTCTGCCTCAGCCTCAACCTCCCAAGTAGCTGGGATTACAGGCACCTTGCCACCATGCCCAGCTAATTTTTTGTATCTTTAGTAGAGACAAGGTTTTACCATCTTGGCCAGGCTGATCTGAACACCTTACCTCATGATACACCCACCTCAGCCTCCCAAAGTGCTGGGATTACAGGTGTGAGCCACTGCTCCTGTCTGAACCTCTAATACTTAATGTTCTACTATTTGAAGTTGAAGATTTGGGGAGGTAGTTGGTCATGAGGATAAAACCTTCTTGATGGCATTAGTGCTCTTATAAGAAGAGACATGAGAGAGATTGCTTCCTTTCTCGCTCTCTACCATGTGAGAAAACCAGGAAGAAGGCACTCACCAGAACCCAATTGAGTTCACATTCTGACCTCAGACTTCCCAACCTCTAGAACTGTGAAAAATAACTTTTCTTTAAGTTACCAAGTACATGGTATCTTTTAATAGCAACTTCAAATGACCAAGACATATGCCTTAAGCAAATAGCCCACCATAAAACAGAATAGTAATTTGAAATTTCTCATTTTTTTTTATAGAGGACTGACCCTAATATGATCATTTCACAAGTAGGTATAGGCAGACAATGAGTGGGTAGAGTGTACATCTAAAGTGAGTTCGAGGTAATAATAATTTACTAATAAATGACAAACATTACACTGAAACAAAGTAAGTTTAAACCATTTAATATATGGCATATTTAAATAAATATGACCTAGTTTTTTTTTTTAATTTCTTAAATCTATGAACTGTTGTCATGTAAGTTACCATTGCACCATCACAAAAATGGGTTCATTCTATTAATTAAATTTCTCTCCATACTGTTTCTTTGAGGGTAGAAAGAGAGAGAGAGCGAAGCTAATGATATCCAGTTGTGAGAATTTTTACTTACCTGGTTGAGTTGGTCTTGGGTGAACATGATTGAGTCAGTCTTTAGGAAACCCAAACTTTGACTCTCTGGTTGGTAATGAACTTGCTCTGCAATTATTTAAGTCATTTTGGCTTTCCTTTCCCATCTGCAATGGGTGACATATTTTCCACTGAATCACTTTTGACTTGAAATTATGCAACGATGCCAAGCTCTTTGCAAAAATAAAGTGTTCTGTATGTGATTCATAACCAAAAAAATAATGTTAACCTCTACACAGTCTCCTAAAAACTAATTATGTTTCATAAACTCCAAATAAGTACAGCTGGCTTGAGCTGGATTTTAAATCCACATTAAGTTAGAAGCATTTGATCAAGTAAATTCCACTTAAAAGCAGTAGACAAGCTAGAGAATAGATGGAGGGTCTGGTTAAAAAAAGAGATTAAGAAGGAAAAGTCAGATGATTTTGGTAATGTTTGTACATAAACACAGGTCTGCCCTCAAAGCAGGGAAATAATTCCTTGCTAAGTAATTCCCCAAGAGAAGCCTGATAAAGCCAGAATGGGTTAATATTCTTAGAAAGAACAATGCTTAAAAATACCAGCTTATTGAGAAAATTATCTGCAACAGAAACTAGCTAAGCTATGCTCATGTATTTTCACAATTAATTCATATAAAAATTTTAGGAGTTAGGTATTATTAAATTTCACATTTTACAGAAAAGCAAACTGAAGTAGAGGGAGGTTAAGTAGCTCTTCCAGAATCATATATTAGTTAGTGGTAATATAGGTATTTACACCAAGCTTGACTCATTACTGAAAACAACTACAATGTGTAACAAGAAACACTATATTTTCCATTTACTAGGTGTTATATAACCTAAAGTAATAGTTTTGCTCACACTTGAGATGAGCAGTCATTTAAAACATTATTGTTAAAACCATAAGGTTTTAATGTTTATAGATTAAAGTTTTTACTTAATTATTATTATTGTTTTTTTTGTTGTCCCACTAACCAGTCTCAACTGCAAAAAGGAGCAATGACAATCAAGGCAGAGGAGATTTTCTCAAAAGCCTTCTAATTATACCAGCATATGACTGAAGATTTCGATAGGATCCAAGAAAACCCAGAGTGTTCAGAAATACTGACTATATGAGTCAAAACCTCCAACTGTCAGTGACACGTCCCAATGTAATTAGCATAAGCAATGAAAAGGATGGGCGCAACTTCTTAGATGGCATAACTGGTAAGTCTCAGGTTAGAAACTTCAGGCAGACTAGAACCAAGAACAGAAATGATCCTAAAAGCTTTCACTTTCTTTCTCATTACAGTCATCCCCTCCTCTTTCATCTTGATGGGGATGGGTGATATGCACATGGTGAATTACACTTCACCACGTGCAGTTCTATTTTGTGGACCCATTTCAGGGAAGGATTATAATTGACTTGTTTCCATCACATCTCAATCTTTAAACCAATCAATGCCACCAAGAGGTAAGGACTGGGAAGGTACATGCCCATAAATACCTGTTCCCCATTTTAACCTTAATTTGGGACAAAGGGACACTGGGAAGACAGATGTGGCAGATATTCATTACAGAAACTGCTGTTCTCCTGTGCAACATAGGTAATATTTTCTTGGCCTTCACAAAACTTCCAATTAGATAGTAATATATTTTAAAAAGTTGAGGTTCAGAGGTTTTAAGTATACGTGGTTCATTATAACACACCTACTGTCATCTTCAACATATATACATGTTCTTAGGTATAATACTATAATGCCTCTAGGAAAGACAGATACTGCTTGCCTATCAAAGGAGCACAGTGTTTTTCCTTCTTCATGCCAAAGCTATAAAGATTCAACAAACCATGCTAGATACCTAGAAAATGGAAAAATTCTCCCTTTGCTTTAAATGTAACCCAGGAGTTTTTAAATTTTCAGTATAGGCAGACCTATCTGAAAGAAAATAGAATCTGTTTCTGCCTAAATCTTCAGAAACTAAAATGGAAACTCTGCAATTGTATTACCACACAGTGAAGGCTTATAATGCTCAGCATTCTGATTTCTACTTTTCTTACTAACTTGATTGAGAATGATTGAATTAGACATACTGGCATGCAAACTTTTAAAATTAAAAAACTCATTTATAAGAAGACAAAGGTTAAAATGAAGAATATAGCATAGGCTTCTTCAGCATTTCCTTACTGCTCTTGGATCCGGAAATAAAGATTTTATCCTGATATAAGTTTACCAGCATATGGAACTTTCTGAAATAGAAATAGTTGAATGTAATGGGATGTACCCCGTGGCTCTAAGTGGATGTCCAATTGTTTATCTCAAGAAACTAGAGACCGACTGGGACAAAATTCTCTCCCTTCAAAAGTCTGTATTTTAATAATTCAGGCTCTTTGACCTAGAGCAGTATTGGGCTGTGTTTGTTTCTTTCTTTTTGTTTTTTAAATTATCCTTATACTTCTAGGATACATGTGCAGAACGTGCAGGTTTGTTACATAGATATACATGTGCCATGGTGGTTTGCTGCACCCATCAACCCGTCATGTACATTAGGTATTTCTCCAAATGCGATCCCTCCCCTAGCCCCCTACCTTCTGACAGGCCCCAGTGTGTGATACTCCCCTTCCTGCGTCCATGTGTTCTCATTATTCAACTCCCTCTTATGAGTGAGAACATGAGGTGTTTGTTTTTCTCTTCTTGTGTTAATTTGCAGAGAATGATGGTTTCCAGCTTCATCCATGTCCCTGCAAAGGATATGAACTCATCCTTTTTAACAGCTGCATAGTTTTCCATGCTGCATATGTGCCACATTTTCTTTATTCAGTCTACCATTGATGGGCATTTGGGTTGGTTGCAAGTCTTCGCTGTTGTGAATAGTGCTGCAATAAACATATGTGTGCATGTGTCTTTATAGTCGAATGATTTACAATCTTTTGGGTAGATACTCAGTAACAGGATTGCTGTGTCAAGTGGTATTTCTGGTTCTAGATACTGGAGGAATCTCCATACTGTCTTCCACAGTGGTTGAACTAATTTACACTCCCACCAACAGTGTAATAGTGTTCCTACTTCTCCACAGGCTTTCCAGCATCTGATGTTTCCTGCCTTTTTGGTGATCACCATTTGAACTGACGTGAGATGGTATCTCTTTAATGCTTACTTTTTGACATGGAAGACAGAAATATTATTAATCAGTTTCTAAATCTTGTGATATTTCTCCTCTTTAAATGATCTCATTTTAAATATTTTTGGTATGTTTCCAGTTTCCTTTAAAAATTTTTAAGCTCTAATGGCCATCTTCTTTGGCTGGTATGTAAAGATTGGGTATAATGATTAACACAAGATATTGTAGGACATGTATTAGTCTAGTTGCACTAACACTTACCAAGAAAAGCTTATATGTGTTATTTTATGAGTTTGCACAATCAAAAAGTAATAGTAAAGTAAATAAATAGTACCATTGTGAGGTTTTACCCCAGGTATATGCAACAGATAATGCCCTAGATTTTAAATATAATTTTATCTCAAACAATTTGGTAGTTTCATCCCAATGAACATTTATTAAACACTGAGTAAAACATAAGTAGTTTTTTTTTTTTTTAATCTGAGGGTCATTGATGAAAGTTACAAGGAATTTCCCAACTGCCAGGAAGGCCACATGCATTTCATACCAACTATAGCCTGTGGAGAGGTGAAGAACTGCTACATTCTTAACTGTGTATTTAGACCCTGAAATATCCAAGCATCCCTAAAGTTCTGGAATTCCAGCATGAGATATTTAAAATCACCACAGCACATTAATTTTGCAAAAGTATTCTTTTCTGATTAGATTTAGAGTAATGAGAGTTTAGGAGGACGCTTCAAAGGATATGGTGAGTATCTATTTATCTCGATGTAGAGCAATGTGGTAGGCAGTGACACCCGCATATCAGGTGAAATACTAGGTATCCCTTAACCGGTATTCTACTGACCTAGGTTGGATTTGATTTCCAACATTTCTGAACATTATGGACCCTTCATGTATTGCAATCAGCACCTGCTGCTACTTCTTTAGATGAAACCAAAGACCATTAGCTGGGCAATGAAGGCACTAAGGAATCCCTTTTGCTGGTCCCCAGATATGAGATGTTAATTAGGGATGCCGTCTACTTCTTCATCCCCAACATAGTTCATCTCAGAGTTCAAAAGATTTTGGGGAAAAAAAAGAGATTATATTGCCTACATGAGGATTATGTAAGAATTAGGTAAGTACTAACTTTCTCAGCTCCTCTTTGCACCAAAATCTTAATATGACTTCTTTCTATTCATCCTTGAAGGACTCCTTATACTAAAATAAACTGTTGATTTTTGAAAAGCACAATGACTCAGACAGAAAGCTAACATACAGTAACTTTATGTGGACAATGATACTAAATTTTCAAATTTAATGACACATTAAATAATAAGAAAACATTTAAGAGGTCAAAATTAGTTTCTTCTTGAAATTTTACTTAGATAACATAAAATGTACTTGAAAAATAGTTTCTTTTTATGTTTCATGTAAGATGTTATTTTTAAATGCCTCTTTTCATTTTGTTATTTCCCACTTTTGTTTTTGAATCTTCTGGATCAAAGTATGATTAACACATTGCAGTAAGTAGAGTATGAGTCGATCCTCAGTTGAGAAAAAAATGAAGACGGTATTTAAGGAAATTGAATATTTATTATAATTACATGATGAGTCATCTTGCACACCATCTTACAAAAACCAAAGTGATTATCTATCTAGCTAGCTATCTATCTGATCTCATCTATCTAACTCTCTATATCACATCTGTATCTTATGCACATCTAAGTTTACCCCAGTTTTGATTTGTCAAATTGAAATACTGTTGACTGTCTTTTCCAAGGAAATGGTTCAGGTACGGAGATAGGAAGGTAAGAAAAATACAGTAGAAATTACCTGAGGCATTGTTAGGAATATAAAGCCTCCTATTGAAAGTCTTGCCTGGAGACAGTTCAGGTCTTAGTCATCATACTTAGAAAACTCTATAATTGCTGTCAAAGAAGTTTAGCCTCCTTCAACCCAAACAGTGTGAAGTTTCAAGCCAGATTATAGAAAAGAGATGGAGAAAAGTCAGTTTATTCTCACGGGATAAGAAGCGGGTCCACAATGATCTAATTGAAATGTATCAGGTTACATCTGACTTGACAAATTTTGAGCAAGCATCTTTTACACAAATAATAGATCCACATGAAAAACAATGTATCTTGAAATTAGGACTATATTAGAAATAATAGATCCCCATGAAAAGAATGTATCTTGAAATTAGCCTAAAATCATTTTTAAAAAAACAGAAATTGTAAATTTCCCACTCTAAGCACTCCCTGAATAGGGAAATACAGGGCTGCTGAGATAGGGCCTGTTAAAACAGGATTTACAGAGCAAAGAGGAAATAAGGGAGGGCTCACTATTGAAACCTGCAGTAGTATGAGGATGAATGTCTTAGTTAGTCACGGGAGACTAGGACTGGCATGCATCTGTCTGGATCACCTACCTAAATGTACAGTTACAGTTACGTTTACTAGGCAGAGTCTCTCTTAGATTACTGTGAGTTTTTTGACCCCAAAACTCCAAATGGTCTTTTGTGTCCACAAGATGCTTATTACTGTATGATTTACAAATCAATGGATAAATGTAGCTTGAAAGTTGTTAGTAGACTATATTTAGCATTCAAATTTGAGTGCAATTTCTAATAATAATACATTAAGGTGCTTCAATGAGTATCATTCTAATAGAAATATCACATTAGTGGTGTAGTTGGTAGTATTCACAGAGATTTCTCCTATATTGATTCATTTGAACTGGCTACAACCCTGTAAAATAGGCAGGATTGATATTTTTCTTCTATTACACAGAGAAAGAAATCTGAGCTTTTAGGTCTTAACTAGCTGCTTCGGTTTACATAGCTAGCTAAAGGTTAGTAAGAAGCTTTGTAATGGAGAAGTAGACCAATGCATACTGGTAAATAGTGTCTAAGCAGTGGCTTTAGTGCTAGCAATGTACAGTAAAACCAATCTTCATAACAATTGATGAAAGAAACCCAATTTTAATATACAGAGAACATGAGCAATTTTATGATTTATCTCCATTAACTCACCCCGTTATTCATTTATTGTCAATAGTATAGTAAGTAAATGGGGAACTATCATCCAGTCTCAAATGTAGAATATTTCCAATAACTTAATTATACTTTTGGGCTTTTCCTCTATCTCACCTCCATAGCTTCTCATCTTCCTTCTCAGTTATCACTCTGTTGAAGTTTGTGTTTATTAGATATATCTAATATATATGGCATATACATACATATGGATGTATCATATATGCATATAAGTGCATGTACATATGATATGCTTATGTATACAGATACATTACTTCACTATGCATTTTACAATACATGTGCATGCATGCACACATACATAGACAGCCATACCCTCTTACTAGGTGTTTTAATTACCCATGATCACCTCTGAAAATAAGTGACTACAGTATAATAAGAGATTTTGAGAGTGAGAGAGAGACCACATTCACATAACTTTTATTACGGTAATTATTCTATTTTGTTTTTTATGAGGTGGAGTCTCGCTCTTGTTGCCCAGGCTGGAGTACAGTGGCACAATCTCTGCTCACTGCAACCTCAGCCTCCCGGATTCCCGGCTTCAAGCAATTCTCCTGCCTCAGTCTCCCCAATAGCTGAAATTACAGGCACCCACCACCATGCCAGGCAAATTTTTGAATTTTTAGTAGAGATAGGGTTTCACCATGTTGGCCAGGCTGGTCTCAAACTCCTGACCTCAGGTGATCCACCCGCCTCAGCCCCCCAAAATGCTGGGATTACAGGCGTGAGCCACTGTGCCAGGCCAGTTAT
>CAUYLG010059706.1:0-17241 GCA_963573385.1 Cacajao melanocephalus
TTTTTTTTTTTTTTTTTTTTTTTTTTTTTTTTTTTTTTTTTTTTTTTTATGGCGGAGCCTTTCTCTGTCACCCAAGCTGGAGTGCAGTTGGGTCACTGCAACCTCCACCTCCTGGGTTCAAGCACTGCTCCTACCTCAGCCTTCTGAACAGCTGGGACTAAAGGCACACACCAGCACACCCAGCTAATTTTTGTATTTTTAGTAGAGATGGAGTTTCACCATGTTGGTCAGGCTGGTCTTGAACTCCTGACCTCGTGATCCGCCTGCCTCAGCTTCCCAAAGTGCTGGGATTACAGATATGAGCCACCGTGCCCATCCAGTCTCATCTTTTAAGGAGAACATCTTAGCACTTAATAGATTCAGACGCAACTATACCCAATACTTTAAGGTGTGAAAATTTGGTAACGTTTAGTGTCTTACACATTTTGCTGTTGATACATGGGGGAAATTGAACATATCTTCTCTAATGTTACATTATATAATTTTTAATGCACATGTAATTAAATACTCTCTTTTCCTTTTCAGAAAGCTGTATGTGATGGCTTCTGTATTTGTCTGTCTGCTCCTTTCCGGATTGGCTGTGTTTTTCCTTTTCCCTCGCTCCATCGACGTAAAATACATTGGTGTAAAATCAGCATATGTTAGTTATGATGTTCAGAAACGTACAATATATTTAAATATCACAGTAAGTATAAATTTATATGAAAACTGTGTTTAACTTCATTCTTTTGTCCTACTAATAAGCACCTTTGTCCCTATCGAGAAAGTATTTGTTAAATGTGACACTGGTCAGTGTGCTTTCTGTATGCCTTTGCTGTATTGACGTTCTCTACCATTTCTGGTTCTGCTAAAAATAGCAATAATAAATACTGGCAATTCTCTATATACAGAATCATTTAGCATTTGAAATTAAATTAAAGAAAAATTAAAGAAAAAAGGTACCACAATTTAGTTTTCAACATTTGACTTGGAATAACTTCTAGCAAAGTGTTGACATAGTTGATTTGTAGGTTTTATAAATGTAACATTTTCATTTCATTGTATTTGGGGAAATACGTTTTTTGCCATCTTTAACAGACCATTCCTTTATCAGGCTTAAAGATGAAATACAAATGACTGATTTCTCTTTTGTAAATTAGCGTATGTGAAAATGCCCTGTTTGTTTAGGTCTGTCTAGCCTTGCCACTCATGAAAACTAAACAAACAAACAAACAAAAACCTCAGAGAGGTCTTCTACTTGTTTTACATGTTAATGTATGTTTGAAAAGAACATGGTTTGCTAAATATTGAATTAGGAAAGGGGATGATATATATTGGCCAGCCAAGAGATACATCTGTGTGACAGTGATCTGCTGGGAGGAGTGACAGTTGTTTTTTCTTGCAGAGGTGCATGGTATGGTTAAGGCTGAGGTAGAGATGTCTGTGGTGGTGGGTGGGAATAGGGAGGTTTGTTGGGACAGCGAGTGAAACAGAATGGTATGTTAAAGTGGAATTGCTACTTAATTACAGAGAAAAAATAACTCCCATGGATCCATGGATCCTTATTGCTTCCTATCAAAAGTTGCCAGTTTAAGGGCTTTTACTTTAAAAACAACAATACAGGAAAAATAAATAAATGAATATATATATATATATATATATATATATATATATATGTATATGAATAAAACATTTATAACACATTGCTAATTGTAAATTGTTTGATACCACTGGGGAATTATTGGGTATTTTCTCACTTAGCCCTTTGGAACAAGGAACATATTTTCTTTTGTGTATAGTGTTTAAAACATAGGCCAGGCTTTTTTAGCCTATCTCCAAAGGCTTTTTTAGTGTCAAATACCATAAATATGTACTAGTAAATAATAAAAAACCATGTGACATTTTCTTTTAAATACCAGAAAGTATAATTAAATGTGAATATTATATTCTTTATTTTAAATAATTATGCAGAAATCCTGACATCTTAGAATACTGCCACGTAATTAAACTGAGACAGACTGAACATTAAATGAAAAATAGGATTATTATTTGGATGAACATTAATTTTAACTAGACAGATAAGAGGCTGAATTTTCTGTACATTGTCTTTCAGTATTTTGAAAATGGGACTGTTTTGCTTTCTTAAAATGAGTAGTATAATTAGTAGTACTACTTTTAGTAACATTTGTCTTTCTACTTATGAAAATATTTAATTTTCATTATATGACATTTGAAAACTCCCATCATGTATAAAGATTTTTATGTCTACCTGGTTTAAACTATTAGCGTATACATTTATTTACAAACAATGCATATACATTTACAAATGTAATCAAACATTCTCACATGTTAAAGGATACCCACACACACACCCATTCACATATATACAAATGCACATTTCAACTGAGATCCCAGTACATTTTCCCATGTTAAATGGTCTTCTGTAGTCTTTTACATGATCGCATTATAATTTATTCACCATTTTCTTAATGGATGTTTAATTTTGCTGTTACAAATATTCAGAAAACATCTTGTACTTAAATTTTGTTTCCATTTCTGTTTATTTCTTTAGGATAAATTCCTGAAAGTACATTTGCCAATTAAAGATCGTAGGTAGTTTAGGGCCTTTGTTAGTAATGGTTGTGATCTGTTTTCATCTTTTAAATTAAATGTTTTCTAACTGCTCTGGACAACAAAGTGTCTAAGCTTTATTACTGCATTTTTATTTATTCTGTCTCATTTTTTATTTGTCTTAATTCTCATAAGCATTTTTATTCTCCACTTTTTTTACATCATCAATCCCTTAAATATTCTAATGAAACTTAGTACAGAAAAAGACATTTACCAGCATAATTTTGGGTATACAGAGACTTCCAAGATTCTTCTAAATCAATCCTTGGTCTTATTAGAAGATCCACTGACCTCAAATTAACAATCTCTTTCCTATCTTGTCTAGAAATGAAATTGACATGGGAATTAAGAACCAAGTAGATGAAATATTTATATATTTAGATAAGGGTACTATGTTTGAGAACTTTTTTGAAATTTCTTTACATTTATGACTATACCAGTGTAAAGGACTGCATAAATGGAATCATGTATTTGCTGACTCTAGCATATTCTTTTTATCCTTTTTACTAAAACTGTTTTCTCTCCTTCAACTCATCCCATATGCATCTTTGTATGTCTTTCTCCATATTCATATTAACATATTAGCATTTACACATACACTCACATATTCAGCATAATGAAAATCATTATTTTTAAAAATATAATTTAGTATTTATGTGCATCTTGGTTTTCACATTTGTTAACACCTTGTAAAAATCTTTCCTAATTATCTGGCTTAATTGATTCTCTTTGATATCTTCATAATATTACATATAAGGACTTAATATAATATATTCATTCTTTTTATGAATAGAATTCATTTTATTTTCAGGATCTTTTTTTTCCAATTGCAAGTAACACTGTCATTAGCATTCTAATGTTTTTGTTTCTGTGGAATAGTTGCTCAGAAGTAGGATTGCTACATCAAAGTCTATGCATAATTTTAATTTTAATCTGTATTACTAAATTACTCATCAAAATGGCTGTAAAACTTCACATGTTTGCTAGCAATATAAAAATATACCTTTTGCCCGTATCCCTGCCAAGAATAGAATTTGTTGCTTTCTATAAATTCTATTAGTTTTAGGAATTTAAAGCAGTATTGCATTTTTACTTAAATTACCTTTTTTCTGACTATAAATGAATTTGAGCATTGTAAAATATTTCTCAGTCATTTAGCTTTGTACTTTTTTGATTTTTGTGTATCATTTGTTCTTTTTTTGTTTCCTGTTAGAGTTTTGTCTTTTTCTTTTCAATTTGTAAGGGCTCTATGCATATTATAGATTATAAACCGATGCTTACAAATATTCTAATTTAGTATCTACTGATTTTGTTTATGATACCTTTTGGTATGACTGTTTTAGATCTTTTCTATATCATTTTTTGATTAAACATTTTTAAATTTTTTAATGACTGTTTTCTAAAGTAATTTGAAGCAGTAGTTGTAAATTAGAAAACTAGAAGGTGTTCCTAGCTATTAGTTGTTACTTAAGCATGTGAATGATGCAACCACATTTCTCTCCAACCAACAAAACTTCAATCTACACCTTTTCTTCTTAGTGAGCTGATGTAAATCTCTACTACTGTATAAGTTTAAATAGCAACTTCTTTTAAACAAAAAAGATTATTTTAGGTACTGTTGAACATTTTAAATGATCATCTTTGTATTTAACAGAATAGGAAACAGCTTACTAATATCGTTTGTGGAGACATGTATATATATTTGTAAAAATGTAGATTAAATCTTAAAATTATTTGTATTGAACATTCACTAAGGCCACAAATACATTTTCTAACATTCATTTCTCCATATTCTGAAACTACATTTTTCTGTTTTTTGTTTGTTTGTTTGTTTGTTGAATGCTGAGTCATGTGTTTATTCTAGGCCTATTACATACATAGTACTCATGCATAAAACTAAATAATTGGTTTAATTTTCTTTGACATTTTGGTAATACTATCTTTTCCTTAATAATGAAGCATAGCCACAGCTGAAGTTACTTTCTTTAATTTTAAATACATATTTATATGTTTATTTTTAGCTAACTTGTACATTTTCTGTCTCCTTTTTTTGTAGAACACACTAAACATAACGAACAATAACTATTATTCTGTCGAGGTTGAAAACATCACTGCCCAAGTTCAATTTTCAAAAACAGTTATTGGAAAGGCACGCTTAAGCAACATAACCAATATTGGTCCACTTGATATGAAACAAGTAAGTATCATGAAATACTTTGGAGGAGTTAAATGAATCTCAACTTTGTATATCATATAACTTGAAGAAGGTGGGGGATTTCCCCAGAAACTTGATTTAGAAATGTGTCTGCTGGGCACAGTGGCTCATGCCTGTAATCCCAGCACCTTGGGAGGCAGAGCCAGGTGGACTACTTGAGCCCAGGAATTCGAGACCAGCCTGGGCAACATGGTGAAATCTCATCTCTACAAAAAATACAAAAAATGTGCTGAATGTGGTAGTGTGCACCTGTCGTCCCACCTACTGGGGAGGATCACTTGAGCCCAGTAGATCTAGGCTTGCAGGCTATGATTGCACCACTGCACTCATGACACAGTGAGACCTTGTCTCAAAAAAAAAAAAGGAAGAAAAGAAATCTGTCTTATAAACATACAAGATGAAATCTTTGAGAATCAAGCTTGTAAAGGGAAAAATTTCTAATTCTTTGAAGTTATGAAGTATATCTGAAATATTTGATGTTTTGATCCTTTTCTTTATTGATTTTTTTCTCCTTTTTTTGCCTTTCAGATTGATTACACAGTACCTACTGTTATAGCAGAGGAAATGAGTTATATGTAGTAAGTTCTGATTTGTATTAACTTTTTATTATCAAATAATGAAGTGTATAGAATAAAGTATAAAGAATATACATATTTTTAAATTTCCACAATCAGTCAGAAAGAGTACATTATGCAGTATTTTTTCTGGCTTCTGGTCCTCTCTGTTCTCTCTTTTTCAACATATATAATATTCATGTGTGTATATATATATATATGTACATACTTTTTAAATTTATTTTTCAGGATTAGGGTCATATATACTATGTCACTTTATTTTTAGTTACTATGTTATAAAAAGCATATTCTTAAACAGTCTTGTGTTTGTTGATATTTTAGTATGGGGGACTGACAATGCTAATGATTATTAGTTTGCTTATTGGTTTGAAGTTCTGAAATTTTTACAATGGGTCTAAATGATTATTTACTCTTTTTAGGTAAAAATAATCATCATTAATTAATTTAATCAATTATTTAAGAATTATTATAAGGATTAATTATAATAAATTTTATCATCTTTTGAATAAGCTTAGATATAGAATTTTAGGGTAAATAACCTGTTTATAAAAATTCAGAAAAGCAAGATATTTAAGTAATTGATAGCCTACATTTAAACAACTGTGCAGCTGCAGTGATACGAATACATACATGTTTTTCAAATAGGAAGTCATGAATGTATCACTGTTTGAAGTATACAAAATGTTCAACCAACAAATGCTTACTATATAATCTTAGATAGCATCTCTGTTAGCTTTAATATAAGAATGAGAATTTTAAATTTACAATGTATTAACTTGTATTTGTTCACAATTTAATTTCTTTAACAGTGATTTCTGTACTCTGATATCCATCAAAGTGCATAATATAGTACTCATGATGCAGTAAGTATGAATTTGTTTTGAAAGAGATATTTCTTTTTAAAATTTTAGATTGATGACACTGGCTTATAATATACACAACATCTTTATAAATGCCACCTCAGTTGGGTTTTAAGTCTTACAAGAGTGCTATGAGGTCGAGTAACTATCACCCACTTTAAAAATTAGGAAATGGTTGCTCAGAGAAGTAGTGAAAGACTACATGACTTCTAAATGGTGAATCTGGTTATCACAAGAGTTCAGAAAAACGAAAAGAACAGAGCGAACTGAGCCTCACATCTAATTCCTTACTCCCTTGATAAATAGTCATTAACTTTAATAAGGAGAAGTATTATTAGTGGTTTGTATAAATTGGGTGTTATCTAAGCCAATAAAACACTGTTGATTACAGGTTTGGTATTGTGACCATTAGCTGATGTTTGATTAACCTTTTTTCTACAGTAAGAGAACCATGGTCACTTTTACGTATATAATGAACTTTTGAATTTTTAATAGAAGATAATTGTTTTAAAATATTACACTTAACTACATGTAATTATATCGATAGGGCTTGCTCAGCTATCATTTTTGTTGTGTGTTGGAGAAATATTCCTTAAGAGGTCTGTGTGCACAACATGAAGTTATCATTAATCAGATCTCTTCTGGAAGAGAATTTTTATGTGTAAAAGTAGTCTCACTATGGAAAAACTTCTAATATAACTATTAAATGTTTCTCCCCACTTACATTATTTTTAGAGTTACTGTGACAACAACATACTTTGGCCACTCTGAACAGATATCCCAGGAGAGGTATCAGTATGTCGACTGTGGAAGAAACACAACTTATCAGTTGGGGCAGTCTGAGTATTTAAATGTACTTCAGCCACAACAGTAAAAACTGTAAGATATGGATTTAAAGAAGAAATATCTATTGATATTTCCTATACTCTCAATGAAGAGATATTTCCTAATAGGAGATCTTAAATTGAACAAACCTAAAGTTTACACTTCTATTTTAAGAGTACAGTTAAAAATATGTGGACCTGCAGTTCTTGTAACTCTCCACTCTGTGTTAATCATGTATTTGTACTAGGATCTTTTACTTGAATCTGAAGTTACTGGTTGATTTCCTTCTGCAACCTATCCCCTACAGGGAAAAGCTGAGACTTCCCCTATAGGATAATAGTTATTTAAAAGTCATAGCTCAAGTCACTACTGAAAACATAATTTTGGTGATGAACATAATTTGAGAAACTTAATTTCTGAATGTTTTTATAGAAAATTACTGAAAGTCTATTATTCATGGAAGACTTTTAAAGAAAGAATAACCTTTTTTCCTGTTTTATAAATTCCCATTGTTATATGGTAGTATTTCAGCTACAAAATATTTTAGCTTTAACTAAACATTTATAGCTTTTCATTTGTTGAAACAGTAATCATCTGCATGTTTTTGTGACTTATTTCAAGTTAGTGATTGCCTAACACTTATAAGCCAAAATAATCTTTGCAAAATTCCATACCTAAAATTTTTGAAAGACCCTAAATAATATGTTTTCACACATCTTTCTGTATTACTTACAGTGTTGTGAAATCTCTGTGTGATCTTCAGACATTATCATTTAATGTACAATACTGTAAATAAACCGTGCATGGCTTTTGTACAGCTTTAGTAAATGTCAAATAAAGTGGTACAGATTCATTAAAACAAATTTCTCATAAAAATATAATAAATAGGAAAATAAAACTCAGAAACCCATAGAATGGGAATAGCTTCCAATTACATGTTGAATCTGGCATATAAAATAAGTTTGAAATCAAATGTTTTGATGCTCCATTTTTTTATGTTGCTTTTCATACTAAAGAATGGTATAGACATGTTTTACAATTGTTAAGTACCCAATTATCAATTTTATGACTGTTTCAGAGGAGGAAATTATTTCTTTTGACAGAAATTGTTCAAGAAATCCTGTCATTAAATGATGCTGGCTATATCAAAATAAAGCCTATTTAGAAATTTAATCACTTTGCTCATCATTTGGAATATGATGCTCTAGTAGTTACTTTTTTATAGTTTTCGACTTTTGGTTTTGATTTTATCTAAAATTGTTTTCAAATATAGATTATGGACTTACTTCAGCGTTTTATATTTTCAGTATCATTTTTCATTTTTTTTTTAATTTTTTTGTCTTTTCACTTACCAAGTTCTAGGGACATTTAAAATATATATCACTAACTGTAAGAGTGATTATGATACCAAAAAAAGTAGGTGGGTTGAGATTAATTTCTTTTTATTTTCTAGTGACAGAAATCAGGTTTCCCTTCCCCATCCCTAAGTGCCTAACTTAGGTCTGAAACAGCCTGTTTATCAGTCTGACTCTCTCAACCATAAAACATAGCTGTATTTGTTTAATTCTGCCTTTAAACACATTCAGGTTTCCCCTTAATTGCCATATTATTTTCTCCAAGTTTTTCTGAGTGAATCTTAAATGAATCAAATGTGCTTTTTTTTTTTTACTACTAGTGTTTCCTTAATTCGTTGCTAACTCAAACCATTCTTACTATTAAACGCAAAGCAATTATTTAAATTCATTATGGCCTTTCTAGTAAAAGAAAAAAAAATTGTTATTTTCATTTTTCTTCTGCTATGTTTTCTGACTACTACCATTTTCATTAATACTGCATACTTCTCTGATACACTGATTGTTTGTATTTTTTATATCTTTCTCATTTTCTCATTTTGACATGATCTATGTCTATGTATGATGTAGGTCCCATTTTGTCTCAAAATTTTTTTACTATGTGACTTCAAAAATCACCTGTATCTATAGTAGGGCTTCCAAATTTGCTTTCCTATATGTGAACAGTCATGTGTCTGCTTTCACATTTATCTAGTTAACTACACATTTACTAAAATGAGTAAATTTTACACATTTAGTGACTGGGTAAAATTTTTAAAAAATGTTAAAGACATTTTATCATATCCTTTCTATTATGTGCCTACCCTTTCCTCATGTCCCATTTACTTCATTATCACCATTCGTTTCTTCAAAATTATCTTTTAGATATGCTCATACATAAATCACTCCTTGTTCTCTTGCTTGTGTCTTTTAACCTTGGAAAATCTCTTGCTTGTGTCTTTTAACCTTGGAAAATTACATTGTGTAAATTAAACAGATTTTTCTCATGATCTGAGCTTCTTAGATCCTATTAGAATACATACACAGTATCTCCTGAAAAGGATGGAAAGTAGAAGAAACATTTGCTTTTAGTCACTAAGGTTTGAATCTTTTTTCTTCATCTTTTGAGGTAAAATTTTTTAACTACATCTAGTTTCAGTGGAGTTTGAGTCAAAAAAAAAAAAAAACAAGAATTTCAAACAAGTAAAAAGGTAGAAGAGAAAAATAAGATGGCATGTGACTACCTTCAGAGAGAGTTAAGTAACTGTCAGAATAAGTCTGGAACAAAACAGGTTGTAAATTAATAGAACTACAAATACACATTCAGGTGAAGCAGACATATAGCCATAAAAAATCTAGAAAGAGTGAGTGAGGCTTTTAGCTTTTCGTGGGTCAATGTCAAATGTGCTTTCTTCCATGGGAATAGGATAGGTATCAGTACACTTTTCTGAACTGCTCTCAGACCTTACTTAGAGGACACAACAAAGGTATGTTACAGAAATTTTTCTGATACTTCCTGGACCAACTTTCTTTTAAATTACACCCTAGTAGACTGGTCATTCTAACAAAATCCAGTAATGTAGCAAACCTCTGTATGTTGATAGCACGTTGGCCCTTTTGAGAGTTATTTCCTATGTTTTCATGATTTTCCACAGTCCCATGAGTCAAACAAAGTGGGGTGATTGGCTCCTTATTTTTTATAAAAGGAAATAAAGGCATGAAGAATTTGAAGGACTGGCTGAAGATCACATACTTAGTAAGTAGAAGAATTGGAGCCAGACCTAGTTTCTCTGTCTCCCGTATCTGTGTTCTATCATTTAAAATGTATATTGGAAATCCCTGCTGACTCAGATTGGTATGATTAAAAATTAGAGGAAAAGTTCAAATAGTAGTGACAATAATACTAATACTGCTGGGCTAAGATTTTGGTAGCATTAAGTTGCTTTCTAAAATATTTTAAATGGAGAATGAACACTTGTAAAATGCTTTGGAATATAGTCTGTAGCTTAATTTTCTGTTAAAATTTAGTGCCTCTTCATCATTCCAATAAAGACTGATCCATTGTTTGAGGAAATTATTTATAAATCATAGAGATTAATGTATTTGAGATATGAAATAAGAATAGTATAAAAATGTTAGATACCACATAAATTGCTTGAAATTACTAAACCATCTTTATTATGGAACATGTAAATGACTTATTTATTTGTGTACAGTTTTTCTGCACCTTTTTTGTTTAGACCAACGAAGCAATTATTTTCTCTGAAAGTATCATGACAGTAAAATATAGCACACTTCAGATTGTCTGATTTACAGTTTGGAAAGAATATTGCAATGTTCAAATTGGTAAGAAATGACCATGAAAAACACAATTAAAGGAACGTATTAGGAGACTTGAAACTTTTGCCTAATCCTTCATGGTTTTTAGCCTTATTATTGTGATATAATTCTAGATATTTTCTTCCAGGACATTTGCCCAACTCTCCCCCACTTCCATTTTGTTTGTCTTTTAAAGCTCGTAGAATAAACAGTTCTTTATATAATAATTTTATTTAAGAAAATAGTTTGCTAGGTACTTTTTAAAAGATGTAAATTTTTAAATTTACAAATACATATGGGTCTTTGATAAGCAGTATGAATTGAATTTCAAGTTATTAGGGTTGTAAGCAAAAGATTGCTTACCATTATGTCATTAGGTCATGATTTTTAGTCACATCTGGAAGCAGCAACTACTTGGTTCAAGTACATATAAGAGTAATTAGTTTTATTTCTTCTCCCTTTTTTATAAAATCAGGTTTCAGATGAGATGTTTATCTTAGACTATTTTCTTTTAGGAAAAATTTTACATATTTGAGATGGTGGAGTAAAAAGACTGCTAAACATTTCTTTTAAAAAATTATTTTTACATTACAACAATATATTTATGGTGAGTTTACATCAAAAATTTAACTTCTGTATCTCAGATCTACTTATTTCAAAGTGAAATTTTCACTTGTCAGCTGAAATCTGTAACTAGAACTAACATTTGTGTATTTTTCTGCTGAGTCAGAATACAAATTTCACAGTGGATTTTTGAAGTTCGTCCTTAAGTTGGATAAAATCAAGTGATTAAAGTTACTAGAGATAAAAATGGTAATTTCCATTTTTAAAACTAATTTGAGTGTTTGTAGTTCTTTATCAAGTGTTTATCACAGACTCTAAATTGAAAAATATAGTATGATCTATATGTGACCATAAAAATGTTCCATAAATTAATTTAACAAATATATGGCAAATGTTTCATAACTAACTCTAAGTCTTCTAAAAGGAAGCTGTTATCTTCTGTTTAATTACATTAATTGAAATGTGTTTTAAGAGATATGATTTCAGCATATTTTGTATATTAGAAAAAACAAAAAAGGATTAGTATTGGGCCAATGGCCAAAAGGTAATATTACTACCATGTAGACTGTTATAGTTCAAATTGTCCCACTTCCCCCAGAATTTTAGAAACTAGAAGTCTGGGAGATACTGTATCAGCCATAGTTGGATAATTCCAAGTGCTGATAGTATTATTCATCTTTTTTATTATTGTGTCAGATGAAACAAATGCCAAGTTCCAAAAGATGCAGATTTTTATCATATAATGGTTTTAGGCATAAATTATCAACAAGCCATGCCTTGTATGTTTGTCTTATATTTATCTTTAGAACTAAACTATGAAAGAGTTTGGAAAATGATTTGACATGCTTGTGCACTTGATCCACTTGGTCAGATATTTGAATGATGCTATTACCTAGATTCTAATCTTTGATTGTAATTATATAATAAGTAATAACATAGAATGTGAAAATATGTTTGGGCACTTACTGTTTATACTATATAGTGGCCTCCATCATGACACACTTACTACATTTATTAATTGAGCAGTTCTGTAATTGAAATTGTAATTATTATTGCTGTTCATGTAACAGAACAGGCTTATGATAGTAGCAAACAAATAGAAATGTCCCCAAAATGCTATTTTTTTAATTGAGTTGTAACTGTTACTCTTGTAATTGTGTATGACACAATAAAATTTGTAAAGAATTTTAGCATGAAAAATAAAATTTGTATCACTCATGTATTTTGGCTATGCTTTTGAAATTTCCTTGACATAAACAAATCAGTGTCGATACTGAAAATCTTTTAGCTTTAATCTCTTCAATCCTTATAGTCCTTATCTGAACTTCACTTTAGCATTATCTTTGATTTATTTCTTTCATTCACTTAACTTCCAATCAGTGCTCAAATTTCATTCACTCTACCTCTGTAATGTCTCTGGAATTTATCTCATACATGGAGTTTCTCTTGCTATTATAGACATACCTTGGAGATATTGCAGGTTGGTTCCACAGCATGTCAATAAAGTGATATCGTAATAAAGCAAGTCACACACAGTTTTTTGGTTTCCCAGTACATATAAAAGTTATGTTTACATCATACTGTAGTCTATTAAGTGTGCAATAGCATTATGTCGAAAAACACAATGTATATGTAGGTTGGGTGCAGTGGCTCACTCCTGTAATCCCAGCACTTTCAGAGGCCAAGGTGGGAGGATCGTCTGAGCCCAGAAGTTCAAGACCCCATATAAAACACACACACGCACACACACACACACACACACACACACACACACACACACAATTGCTTAAAAATATTCATGATCATCTAAGTGTTCAGAAGTTTGTACTCCTTTTGCTGGTAGAGGATCTTGCCTGGATCTTGTTTGCTGACAGATCCGTGCAGTGGTTCCTGAAGTTGGGTTGGCTATGGCAATTTCTTAAGACAACAGTGAGGTGTATCACATCTATTGCCTTGTCCTTTCATGAAAGATTTCTCTAGCATGTGATGCTGTTTGATAACATTTTACCAATGGTAGGGCTTTTTTCAAAATTGGAGCCAGTCCTCTCAAACCCTGCCTCTGCTTTATCAACCATGTTTAAATAATTTTCTAAATTATTTGTCATTTCAGCAATGGTCTCAGCATCTTCACCAAGAGTAGATTCCATCTCAAGAAACCACTTTCTTTGCTCATTCATAAGAAACTATTCCTCATCTGTTCAAGTTTTGTCATGAAGTTGTAACAATTCAGTCATACCTACAGACTCCATTACTAAATTTTAGTTCCCTTGGAATTTCCACATCTGCTGTGACTTCCTTCACTGAAGTCATGAACCCCTCAAAGTTATCCATGAGAGCTGAAATCAACCTCTTTCAAACTCCTGTTAATGTTCATATTTAGACTTCCTCCCCTGAATCACAAATGTTCTTAATGGCATCCAGAATGACAAATCCTTTCCAGAAGGTTTCTATTTACTTTGCCCAGATTCATCAGAGGGATCACCACCTATGACAGCTATGGTCTTACAAAATGTATTTCTTATACAGTAAAATTCAAAAGTCAAATTTACTCCCTGATCCGTGGCTGCAGAGTGCATGTTGTCTTAAGAGGCATGAAAACAACATTAATCTTGTACATCATCAGCTGTTGGGTGACCAGGTACATGGTCAATGAGCAGTAATATTTTGAAAGGAATTTTTTCTAAACAACAGGTCTCAATAATGGGCTTAAAATATTCAGTGAAACATGCTGTACACAGATGTACTATCATCCAGACTGTTCCATTTATTGAGCACAGGCAGTGTACGTAAAGTTTTCAAGGGCCCAGGGATTTTCCAGATGGCAAATGAGCATTGACTTCAACTTAAAGTTACCAGCTACATTCACCACTAAAAAGAGTCAGCCTATCCTTTAAAGATTTAAAGGTAAGCACTGATTTCTCTTTAGCCATGAAAGTCCTAGATGGCACCTTTTTGTAAAAGAAGGTTGTTGTATCTACATTGAAAATATGTTGTTTAGTGTAACCACTTTCATCAATGATTTTAGCTGGATATTCTGGATAATTTACTGCAGATTCTCCATCAGCACTTGTTGCTTCATCTTGTAGCTCCCTCATCTCTCTCAGCCTTCATAGAATTGAAGTGTTAGGGCCTTGCTCAGGATTAGGCTTTTGCTTAGGGAATGTTGTAGCCGATTTGATCTTCTATCCAGACCACTAAAATATTCCCCTATCAGCGATAAGGCTGTTTCATTTTCTTATCATTCATCTGTTTTCTGGAACACGTTTCAATTACTTATAGTAAGGAAACAGCACTTTTAATTTCCTTCAAGAACTTTTCCTTTGCATTCACAACTTGTGCAAGAGACCTAGCTTTCAGCCTATCTTGGCTTTCCAAGATAGTCCTTAGTGAGAAACGCTTGATCACTAAGTATAATTATTTCTAGCTTTTGATTGAAAGTGAGAGATATATGCCTCTTACTTTAACACTTAGAGGCCATTGTAGGATTATTAATTGGCCTAATTTCAATGTTATTTTGTCTCAAGGAGAAGGAGATGTGGGAAGAGCTGATTTGTAGAGCAGTTCGAACCTATAGTTTTTGAAATTACATTCACTGCCTTACATGGTTATGGTTCGTGCTGCCTCCAAATACTTACAAAAACATCAAAGATTGCTGATTAAAGATAATTATAATAGAATTAATAATAATGGGAAAGTATGCAATACTGCAAAAATTACCAAAATGCAAGAGACATGAAATGAGAACATGCTGCTGGAAAAATGGCATTCATAAACTTGCTGGACACAGGATTGCAAGAAACCAATTTATCAAAACCACAATATCTTCAAAGCGCAATAAAAGGAGATATGTCTTAACTTCCTTTTTCTTTCTTTCTTTTTTTTTTTTTTTTACTGAAAAAAGCCCAAGTTCTTACTGTGGTTTTGAGAACCTTTCATTATCTCGCTACAGTCTCAATTCACAATCATTTCTTATTGCCCTTTACCTATGTCCCAACCAAATAGAGATATTTCTCATTGGAAACAGTTCATTCCTTTATCCCTTTGCTCATTCTGTTCCTTTTTTTTTTAAGAAAATTATTTGTCCATGTTTTTTATCCCATAATCCTATCTTTTTCAATGCCTACTTCATGTCCAACCTCTCTCTACCTGTCTCCCTCTAAACTTCCTTAAACACTTGGTGAATTTTTTCCGAAAGTTTTCTCTGAATGTTTCCTTTTAAGGGAATTGCCCAGTAATAAAGTTAGAACTCAAGTTTTTAACTCAACTTTGTTTTGAACTCAAAACTTGTGTTAAACTTTTGTTTTCATCAACTTTTTTATTCAAACAATTTTTGTCAGCTTAGTTTGTATTTTAATCACTATTTACTATTTTTAAAATCTTGAATCAGGTAGTATGATTAGAAATTAGATGGAATGTGCCCAAAATTATCTCCGTGGAATAATACAGAAAAATGAAAATAAAAAGATGTATTAACTGAATGTGCTCCTCCTACCCAGTTTCTCAAGGGAGAAGAATCATTAACAAGTTTGTGAGGCTTTTCTTCTGGTAGATTCTGTTCCCTTGATCAGTGCTTTTTCAGAATTTTTTTAAGGTCGTGAAATATTTATTTTTAAATAGTATCTTATGTGGCCTGATATATATCAAAACAGCTGCTTTGATTTAGTTGAGAGCTGACTTGCTGCCCCCGACTGTTCACCTTTCCGGGAACCCCTGAATCATTGGCCTACAGGGTAGTATACAGTCACTTCTTCAGTGATAACTTACTGAATGTGATTTGACAAAACTGCTTTGGTTTATGGGTGAAACACAATTTCTAACTAGGCAAACATAAGCTTAAATTTGTAGTGTATAAATAGCTTTGAAAATGATAATGAAGAGACAAATGTGATTTCCAAGTTTTCAGAATCCATTTTAACATATATTTTAAATGTTTTGTCTTCAAAGGGAATCCTTAAAAAAGATGTATTGGAAACCATTGATTTCTTATTTTCATTTCATGAATTTCAGATTCATGAATGGAATATATCAAAAATGGTATATTTTAAGTTACCCAAAAAAGATTAAATATACACAATTTTAATCCGAAATCTATTTTAGATACTTCTTTTTTTTTTTAATACTTTAAGTTCTGGGACACATGTGCAGAATGTGCAGGTTTGTTACATAGGTATACATGTGCCATGGTGGTTTGCTGCACCCATCAACCCGTCATCTGCATTAGGTATTTCTCCTAATGCTATCCCTCCCCTAGTATCTCATCCCCAGACAGGCCGCAGTGTGTGATGTTCCCCTTCCTGTGTCCATGTATTCTCATTGTTCAACTCCTGCTTATGAGTGAGAACATGGAGTGTTTGTTTTTCTGCTCTTGTTTCAGTTCGCTGAGAATGATTGTTTCCAGCTTCATCCATGTCCCTGCAAAGGACATGAATTCATCCATTTTTATGGCTGCATAGTATTCCATGGTGTATATGTGCCACATTTTCTTTATCCAGTGTATCATTGATGGGCATTTGGGTTGGTTCCAAGTCTTTGCTATTGTGAACAGTGCTGCAATTAACATACATGTGCATGTGACTTTATAACAGAATGTTTTACAATCCTTTGGGTATATACCTAGTAATGGGATTGCTAGGTTTAATGGTATTTCTGGCTCTAGGTCCTCGAGGAATTACCACACTGTCTTACACAATGGTTGAACTAACTTAGACTCCCACCAACAGTGTAAAGATGTTCCTATTTCTCCAAATCCTCTCCAGCATCTGTTGTTTCCTGACTTTTTAATGATCGCCATTCTAACTGGCATGAGATGGTATCTCATTGTGGTTTTGATTTGCATTTCTCTAACGACCAGTGATGATGAATTTTTTTTCTTATGTTTCTTGGCCACATAAATGTCTTTTTCTGAGAAGTATAAGATACTTAATTCTTAAATTTAAAAAAAT
>CAUYLG010059707.1:0-14483 GCA_963573385.1 Cacajao melanocephalus
GCTGCCCTTAGAATCTTCTCCTTTATTTCAACCCTAGCAAATCTAACGATTATGTGTCTTGGGGTTACTCTACTTGAAGAATATCTTTGTGGTGTTATCTGTATTACCTGGAGTTGAGTATTATCCTGCCTTACTAGGTTAGGAAAGTTTTCCTGAATAATATCCTGAAGAATATTTTCCAGCTTGGATTCATTCTCTTCATGACTTTCAGGTACACCTATCAAACATAAATTAGGTCTTTTCACATAGTCCCCTATTTCTTGAAGACTTTGCTCATTCCTTTTTACTCTTTTTACTCTAATCTTGTCTTCTCATTTCATTAAGTTGGTCTTCGACCTCTGATATCCTTTCTTCTGCTTGATCAATTTGACTGTTAAAACCTGTGCATACTTCGCGAAGTTCTCGTATTGTGTTCTTCAGTTCCATTAATTCATGTATATTCCTCTCTAAACTGTCTATTCTCGTTAGCATTTCATCAAACCTTTTTTCAGGTTCTTAGTTTCTTTACACTGGGTTAGAAGATATTCTTTTATCTCACAGAAGTTTCTTATCCTCTTTCTGAAGCCTAATTCTGTTATTGGAACACACTCGTTTTCCATCAGGCCTTGTTCCCTTGTTGATGAGGAACTGTGATCCGTTGTAGGAGGAGAGGCATTCTGATTGTGGGTATTTTCAGCCTTTTTACACTGATTTCCTCCCTCCTTTGTAGATTTATCCATCTGTCGTCTTTGTAACCACCAACTTTCAAATTGGGTCTCTGAGTGGACGTCCAACTTGTTGATTCCCAGCGCCAGAATCTGAGCAACCCACTGCGCCGGCTAAAACATTGGTGTTAAGATACGTGGTGCTTTTCTACCTGGGAATCTCCAGTCTGGCTTCCCTCTTCAGTGCCTTTTTCAATCAGCTGAATGGGTGGCTCTGCCTTCCCGAAGCTCCAAACGTCGACCAATAGGGAACCAGGTCCGGTTTACTCTGCACCAAGAACTGCTGCTCCAGGGCGCCGGCAAAACTGCCACGCTGGCGACAGGAGTCGCACTGGCAACCCGTGGGGCTCCTCCACTGGGAATCTCCTGGTCTGTGAGCAACAAAAATTCGTCTGAAAGTGTGGCGTCCACTCGTTTTCTGCGCTTTCACTGGGAGCTACAATCCTGAGCTGCTATTGGCCATCTTGGATCTCTCTCCCCAGATTTTTTAATGATTCCCATTCTAACTGGCATGAGATGGTATCTCAGTGTAGTTTTGATTTGCATTTCTCTAATGACTAGTGATGATGAGCATTTTTTCATATGTTTGCTGGCCTCATATATGTCTGCTTTTGAGAAGTGTCTGTTCATATCCTTTGCCCACTTTTGAATGGGTTTGTTTTTTTATTGTAAATCTGTTTTAGTTCTTTGTAGATTTTGGATACAAGTCTTTTGTCAGATGGGTAGATTGCAAAAATTTTTTCCCATTCTGTTGGTTGCCAGTTCACTCTAATGATTGTTTCTTCTGCTGTGCAGAAGCTATGGAGTTTAATTAGATCCCATATGTCTATTGGCTTTTGTTCCCAATGCTTTTGGTGTTTTAGTCATACAGTCCTTGCCTATGTAGTGGTAGTGTATTTTATGTGTGGCCCAAGACAGTTCTTCCACTGTGGCTCAGGGAGGCCAAAAGATTGGACACCCTTGCTTTCCACCCTAAGTTTAGGGACTTTTTTTTTAAACCTGTACATAAAGTAGGACCATATAAACAAAAGGATGCCAAAAGATTTTAGGTATGTTTAAAACATTACTATCTCACAGCAAATACTGTGATCTCAAAAGTCAAGGTGTTTTTTAGTAAGTGTATCGATATAAAGGAAAATGGTTCAATGTGGAGGTAATTTTTTATGCCTAAAAGTCTTTAATTATTAGGTGACCTCCCTCAATCTTGACCTGAAATTTCTTCCATTATTAAGACAATACATGTGCAGAGAAATCAAAAGCATTTTAATCTGAGAGAATCAAAGTGTAAAATTAAATCTGCTTCTAAAATTATAGCACATTTCAGAGGTTTATAGAAATAATTTTTGTATTGTGAGTATAGTTACTCAGTATTGGTACAGTTAATCTGAAAATGACTGTACTTTTTCAAATCCATTTATATATAACCTTAATTTTAAATAGTTTTTCTTACTAATTGTTCTTTTTTATAATTCCCACTATTATCATAGGATATCTGTGTGATTAATTTCAGTTATAAAAAGTTTGTGGTTTAGAAATTCAGAAACTTAGAATGAAGCTTTCCACAGGAGAGGAACTATGGCTTTGCGCTTACTTCCTTAAATTCTGTAAAATGAGATTTTTCCCAAACGTAAGAACATTTTCTCCTTTATAAATATATGTGATTTCATTAGCCTATTCTCTTTCCTATACTCAAAAACTATTACTGCCTATAGTGATCCCATGTTTGCCAGAATCTAATTTAAAATACAGCCATGCGCCGCGTAACATAGTTTTAGTTGCCTCTGGACTACATATACAAAGGGGTCCCATAAGATTATAGTACCTGCATTTTTTTTTTTTTAAACGGAATCTTGCTCTGTCATGTAGGCTGGAGTGCAGTGGCTCAATCTCGGTTCACTGCAACTTCCGCCTCCCTGGTTCTGGTAACTGTCCTGCTTCAACCTCCTAAGTAGGTGGGATTATAGGCATGTGCCCGGCTAATTTTTTTTTTTTTTTTTTTTTTGTATTTTTAGTAGAGGCAGGTTTTCACAATGTTGATCAGGTTGGTCTCCAACTCCTGACCTCATGATCCTCCCACTTCTGCCTCCCAAAGTGCTAGGATTACAGGCGTGAGCCACTGTGCCCAGCCAAGACCTGTATTTTTGCTAGCTTTTCTATGTTTAGATACACAAATACTTCCATTGTGTTATAATTGCCTACAGTATTCAGTACAGTAACGTGCTGTACAGGTTTGTAGCCTAGGAACAATAGGTTATTTCTTATAGCCTAGGTGTGCAGTAGGTGTGGTGGATAGTAGGCTCTACCATCTAGGTTTATGTAACCATTATGTTCACACAACTGAAATCACCTAATGATGCGTTTCTCAGAACATATCCCTTAGTTAAGCAATGCATGACTGAAGTTACATAGTGAATTTTACCTTATCTGCACAGATGGTTTATCAGATGCTGTAAGCCCATCATACATGGACTAATATAAATTGTATAATTGTACAATATATTTTTAATATGTGTATTATTCAGTGGTGACCATTAAGTGATTTAAAATGTGATAGTAATGAGACTCCAGGATCAGATCATTAAGAAGGCATCACAGCTATCAGGTTTTAACACACAAAGTGGACAAAGGGAGCGATGACATTCATACAGATAATTAATGGTATTATTATATGAGTTATCTTGTTCTGGGTAGTTAACTTTGTATAAAGAACTTCCAGAGTCAACATATGAGGTTTCTCCCTATGTTAGGTTAAGACTCTGTTGCTGAGATAGATATATATATATATATATACACTATTATGTTAATGCTTCTAGGTACTTAGCACACCATTTGTATCATATAAACTCAGATATATGTTGTAATAAATTAGTTTCAAGGAATACCAGATGAGAGGATAGACTACCAAAGTCTTGTGTTTTGGATTTTTGTCTCTCTCTTTTTTTTTAAGCATATATCTTACTGATGATAGGTGTTTTCTGACAATAAAGATAACACTTTACTTTTCAATTAGTAGAAATTACTAGAAGCTGAACTCTAACTAGAATTTGACAACATCTGCAAAATTTTATATCTTGAGAAACAAACCCAAATGAAATAATAGTACAAAATGTATTTTCACATTTTCTCCTTTGAATGTTGTATTTTTTTAATTGTTGATTACTCTTTTTTAATGTCAAAAGAAGAGAAAAGGAGGTTAGTTTTCATTTCATGTATATTTTGTGCCTTGCTACATGTACAGCACTTGTATTGGGCACTATAGATAGCATGAACTGTATAACAGTTTAAGACATGGTCTCAGCCTGATTTGAGTATACATTTTAGAACGAAAAAAATCAGCTATATGAGACAGAACTAGTAACTGCCTGACCATTAACAAGGATGCCTTTTCAATTAGACTTTCCAGTATTTTACATTCAGTTTCACAGAGGTTTTTTTCTTTGTTTTTTTGTTTGTTTAAGATTTTCTTTATGAAGATAGTGTGATGGGCATTTTTCAGGTAAAGGTGGTTATTTTGTACTCAGTCCCTAGAGGCATACATTTCTGTTTCAGCTGATCTGATTTTCAAACAGATATATGTAAAATTAACTGGTCCTTATGGGACTTAAGCATCAGGACTTAGTTCCTTTATTCCTATGTAGTTAGCCTTATATTATAAATCAAGACAATGAAATACTACATTTTTTGCCAATTAATCCTTAGGGTGTTTTCAAGGGACCATATATCAAGTTTCATTCCAAATGTGACAAAGGTCATCAATTTGACTTAAGAATTTTATGTTACCATATTTAATTGATTATTTTTTTGAATTACCTTGTTTTTACAGTATGTATAGAAACATCAAAGAATCTATAATTAAAAGTAAAAAAGAAAAAAGAAAGTAAAACCTTAAGTTGGAAGTGTAGTATATAATATAGTAATTGTATGGATCACTTCATGATTGTCCATTATTGTATAAATTGGACATATTTCACTAAAAAGTAGAGAAACTTAATGTGTGAGAAATAGAATCCAATGCGTTAGGAATCTTCTCCTTGAATTTTTACACAGTGCCGAATAGGTACTGAAAGTAAATACTTTAATAACTAAATCTGCCAGGTGCAATCACATGTGCCTGTAATTCCAGGTATTCTGGAGGCAGTGGCAGGAGGATCATTTGATCCTAGGAGTTTGAGCCTGCAGTGCACTGTGGTTGCATCTGTGAGCAGCCACTGCACTCCAGCCTGGGCAACATAGTGAGACCCTAGCTGTTTAAAAAAAAAAAAAAAACAAGGAGATGACTAAATATCCTTTGATAAATTAATTTTGAGAATTAATATTTGATTGAAAAACTAGATAATTTGTGGAGATACATTGTCAGTTGTATACAGGCTAATTAACTACATTGGTTGACTCCATGGACCATTTTCTTCAGATATACTAGGAATTATTATCTATTCCTACACTTATTGCAGTAATAACTCACCATAGAAGGAAAATAAAAATTTTTATTTACTTTTTAAAAATGTTTTGATTGAATAGATAATTGTGTATATTTTTGGTTATTTTACACTCCAGACCTATTTCCACCCCTGTCGGGAGGAAACTTAATCACTGATATCTTCAGTCTAGTTAAGAAAAACTAGGACTAAAAAGAATTATATAATCACATTTAAGCTGATTGTGGCCATTTTTTAATTACTTGTTCTTTTTTAATACTTTTTCCCAGAACAGCCTTCTAAGTGGAAGGACAAAGCCTCAACTATCTGAAATGCAGCTTTAAGGACTTTTGGATGAATAAAATGGCTTATATACAGGAGATCCCATCTATGTCTTAACACTCACACCACTCCCACCCCGTTCTCTCTTCCAAGAAGATTTTTGGCAGCAAATAATTCTCTTTAATTATTTAACTATTATATTTAAATATTTTTATATATTTAATTATCTTATTAGGGATAACAACTAAGAAAATTATTTAATTGGCGGGTTTATTAGGCAGTTTCTGATTGATTACATACATAAAATTCAAAATTGTATGATAGGTGAAGCCAGTGCAGCAGCACATGCCTGTAATCCCAGCACTTTGGAATTGCTTGAGCCCAGGAGTTCCAGGTTACACTGAGCCATGATTGCATCACTGCCCTCCAGCCTGGGTGACAGTGTGAGACTCCATCCCAAGAAAAAATAAACGTTGTGTAATGGGTGAAAGTTTACCCTTTACTAAAAAAACGAAAGCAGAATCGATATTAGAAGAGACAGAAGCATTAACACAGATGAGTTGTCTATAAGAAGATGAGAAAAAGTGAGCTACCACCTCATAATGTTTAAAAGGCTGCGAGAGTATTCACAGGAACATAGTCCTACAGTGTGCTAATGATTATATACCTCTGTGTACATATACAGCATGCTACTGTACAAAAATAATACTATTTAAAAATGCAGGAATGCAAGAGAAAAGTGAACATTTAAAGGATCAGTTCTCTTGATAATCCATTTGCACAAAATCAAAGCTTTCATCTGGGCAAGCACATAAATGTACTTTTCACTCTTTACATGTGAGTGTTATGTGCATATAAAAGAAAGGGAGAATTTCAAAGACTTCCAAAGCTAGAGATGACAAAATATTCTTGATATTGAATAATCATGTTGAATTCCATATAGTTATCTTTGAATGCATTAGTATAAAATATAATACTTTTAAAAGAGCACAGTTCCCTTCCACACAGAATTAGCTGACCTCCATATTTCAAAATTGAGGAATATGGCTCAGAGAGGCATTTGGCAATTTCAATCAACTATATTTAATAAAAACTATATACCTTGTTCGGATGTCTTTGCTTTTCCCTTCCCCCAGTTTGATTATGTAATCAGTACAATTATATGAAGAAATACAAGGTTAAATAAGGTGAACTCCTGTTGAAGGGAGAATACCAGATAGTACACTTGTGTTGCAGACTTTTTACTGAGGTTGAGTTTTCAAAGGAATCAATTTTAGCATAAGATAGCCATACCAAAGTGCTTTGTAGTTTCAACAAGCACTCTGAAATTTTTCATGTGAAACTAGAAGTGCTATGGAAGTATGGAAGTACAGTATAGAATATAATTTTTATATGTTTAGAAAAGTATAGTATACTTTTTAAAAAGCCATTTTTAAATCTGTATACTGAATACTTAAATGTTCCAAAAATGATTTTCAGAGCATTACTGAACATTTTAATTTAAAAACTAGTTAGTATGAGGAGATAGAGACACTGGTAAATATCTATTACTACTCTCTGCCCCCAACACAAAAAAAGTGCCATTCAGTGAGTAGGAAACAGCAAAAGTGAAATTTAAGTTTTCCTGCATGGATTTAACCTATTAGCATTTAAAAGTTAATAGTATTTTGTGGTCATTCATCTTAAGCTTCATTAAGTCTCTATTTTATCTGTATTTACATAATTTTTATTAGAAATAGCACGCATTAAAATTTAACAGAAACTTTGTATGCTGCCTAGAACTCTACTAGTTTATTGGGAGCCAAATAAAAATTAATTTTTTAAGGTTTCAGTAAGATTCTTAAATGTAGAATGTAATGTATTACTGCTCATTCTTCCTGAACAGAATTGCCTGCTGCCAACAGTTTTGAAAAGATTGTCCATCTTTTTCATCTCTTCTCTTTGATAGTTGAAGATCAGAATACCAAATGCAAAATTCACTGTCAGAACTTGTCCAGAGGCAAACAGTAAAACCATAGGAAAAATATTAAAGTGAGCCAATAGGATTTCAAAGTCCTAGACAACAAACAAGTGCGGCTGACAGGTTTATACTTGTACTTATATTTTTACATCTGACTTAATTGCATAAGTAAATGAGAATCAACATACTTGCCTGTAGAAATGAGAATGAGCCCTCTGAGAAACAGAACAATATTTTGGAATTTGTTTTGGAATGATTTTTACATGGAAATTTTGGCCACAGTTTTAAGTGAAATACATTTTTCTTTTTCAAAATGGGAGCTTATATAGTGACTTATTAACATCTGAAAGTATAAAATAAGCCAAATTTCAAAGAGGTAAATTGAGAGAGGTGTTTGATTAATTCCTCTGATAAAGCAAAATAACTTTTCATAGATCTTTACTAAGCTTTTTAAATAGCTTTAAGGTATAATTGACACAATAAACTATACATATTCGAAGTGTACAATTTGGTGTTTGACAAATGTATTTACCTGTGAAATCATAACAAGATATAATCTACATATTCATCCCTCCCAAAAGATTATTTATACTCCTTTGTAATCCTTTCCTCCCAAAACAGCAGCTACTCCCCAACTCCAGACAAGCACTGATCACCACAGATTAGTTTATAGTTTTAATGATTTTATAGAAATGGAATCATAATATGTACTTTTCATTTTGCTTTTACTCAGCATAATTATTTGGAGATTTATCTGTGTTATTGCGGGTATAAGTACATTCCTGTAACTTGCTTTGTGGTGGTATTTTGTATGGATCTATCACTACCATTCACTTGTTAATAGACTTGTGTTTCCAATTTGGGGCTACTACAAATAAGTTAATATGAATGTTCACATAGAAATTTTTGTATGAACATATGGTTTCATTTCTTTTGGGTAAACTGCAGGAGTGGAATGTTTGATTCATACGTTTTAAGTTTTTAAGAAATTTTACAGTGTTCTACAAAGTGGTTGTGCTATTTTATACTCCCAATAGTAGTTTATAAGAGTTCAAGGCTGGGTGCAGTGGCTCATGCCTGTAATCCCAGCACTTTGGGAGGCCAAGGTCGGTGTATCAGATGAAGCCAGCAGTTTGAGACTGGCCTGGCCAACATGGCGAAACCCTGTCTCTACCAAAAATACAAAAAATTCACCAGGTGTGGTGGCATGCCTGTAATCCCAGCTACTCAGGGTGGCACGACAATCACTTGAGTTAGGAGGTGGAGGTTGCAGTGAGACAAGATTGCACAACTGCACTCCAGCCTGAGCAACAGAGCGAGACCCTGTGTCAAAATTTAAAAAGTTCCAATTGCTCCAAATCCTCAGTAACAATTGGTGTGATCAGTTTTAATTTAGATCTGTAATCCATTGGGGTTAAATTTTGTATGTAATCAAAGTTTGGATCAAAGTTCACTTTTTTCCTTGTGGTCAGCAATCTAATTGTTCTAGCACCATTTGTTGAAAGAACGATTCTACATTACCTTTGCACCTTTGTCAAAAACCAACTGATTCTCAGTCAATTGTGCTTTGTTTAATTCTGCTTTGATTCATTTTTCTATTTGTCCGTCTTTACACTCACAGCAACCATACTATATTAATGACTACAGCTTTATAATAATTAAGTCTTGAAATCAGGTAGAATGAGTCCTTCAACTTTCTTAATCTTCTTCAGAGTGACTTTGGCTATTCTAGATTCTTTGCATTTCCATGTACATTTTAGAATCAGCTAGTGATTTCTACCAAAAGAAATTGCAGGAATTTTTATTGAGTTTGCATTAAATCTGTAGAACAGATTTATGGAGTTGACATCTGATACGGTTTGGCTGTGTTGCCACCCAAAATCTCATCTTGAATTGTAATCACCATAATCCCCAAGTGTCAAGGGAGAGAACAGGTGGAGGTAATTGAATCATGAGGCAGTTTCCCCCATGCTGGTCTCGTGGTAGCGAATAAGGTCTCATGAGCTCTGATGGTTTTATAAGGGGCTCTTCCTGCTTCGCCGGTCACTTCTTCCTGCCGCCCTTCCTGCCCTGAAGAAGGTAACTTGTTGCCCCTTCTCAGTCTGCCAGAATCGTTAAGTTTCCAAAGGCCCCCTCGCAGCTATGCTGAACCGTGAGTCAATTAAATCTCTTCTCTTTATAAGTTACCCAGGCTGAGGCAGTTCTTTATAGCAGTATGAAAACGGACTAATACAGCATCTCAATGTTAATATTGAGCCTTCTGACCCATATGTATATTCACTTATTTAGGTCTTTTGAAATCACTCCAGCAGTAGTAGGTATTTTCAGTATACAAGTCTTACACATCTTTTGTCAGATTTATCTTATTTTATATTTTTTGATACCATTGTGAATGGTTTTTAAAATTTCAGTTCACAGTTTGTTGTTAGTATATAGAAATACAGTTGATTTTTGCATTTTGATTTTATGCTACCTTGCTAAACTCACTTATTCTAATAGCTTTTTTGTTGATTTCACAAGATTGTCTTCTACATAAACAATGGTGTCCTGTGTAAATAAAGATGGTTTTCTTTCTTTCCAGTCTGAATACATTTTATTTATTTTTCTTATGTTATTCCCTGAGTCAGCAAACTTGTTATTGTAGACAGTTTTATTCTTTATGCACTATCTGTACCTGCTTTCATGCTTGTTATTGTAGACAGTTTTATTCTTTATTCACTATCTACACTTGCTTTAAAGCAGATATGAGTAGTTGCCACAGAGACTGACAAAAAAGTTGGTAAAATTCTGTCTTACTATACTGGTGATAAGAGCAAACATTCTTGCCTTGTTTGTGATCTTAAGTGGAAAGCATTCAATCTTGCATGATTAAGTAATGATGTTAGCTGTATATTTATAATAATGCTCTGAGTTTTTTTTTTTTCTGTTCCTGGTTTACTGAGACTTGTGGGGAGGAGTTGCTTTGTATTTTGTTTTAATCAAGAATGGATTTTGGATTTTGTCAAATCTTTTTCTGAATCTATTGAGATAATCAAATGGCTTTTTTAAAAAACTTACGCCTATGGTGAGGACAGCCTAAATTCCTAGGATAAACCCCCCCTTGAGCCTGATGCATTTTCTTTTTATATATTGTTAGATTTGATTTGATAAAATTTAGCATACTTGTTTCTATGTTCATAATTGATTAATTAATCTGTAGTTTTTGTATCAGGATAATGCTGTTGAAACTGGCTTAGTAGTCCCGTAGACAGTTATTTTTGGTTAAACATAGAAATTGACCCTTCTGCTGATAAAGCTTGAAACTTACATAGGTTGGTGCAAAAGTAATTTGAGCAGCCCAAAGAACCAGCTTTTGGTTTCACTGATTTTTCTCTATAAATTTGCTGTTTCATTGATTTCCCCTGTGATCTTTTATTTCTTTTCGTCTGCTTACTTGGGGTTTAATTTGCTTTAAAGTTCCTTAACCTAGCAATTGAATTATTGATTTGATCCTTTTTCTAAAATAAGCATTGAGTACTATAAAACCCCTAGCTAATTCCTCACAGCTAGATCCTCATATTTACCCAGGTAGCTTATGTTTTTAGTCAACAGTACTCTATTTTTGACAGACATAGCTTTGCTAATACTGAGAAAAGTTCATACTCAGAGTTAAGGTTTAAGACAGCCTGAAAAGAATAATCTCATTTTTTTCTATTAAGCTTCTTTTTTAATGGCCAACATGAATGATACTTTAAGCATTTGAGTAGAAATTCTTTATGTATGAATGGAATATGAAATATTAAAATCTCATAAAAACAACTCAGATGTAATATAAATGTCAAGACTGTAGGAGAAATTAATAAAGAGGTTTATTGAATTGCGTAAAGAATGTTCTTGTTGTAATACGTGTTTTCTTTGAATTCACTGTTAAAAAGATGTATTTAAAGTAATTCCATTAAACAAGAAAGATTCCCCCAAATATATTGCTTTTATGTTGAAGCCACAGTGACTACTAACAAATCATTTAAAACCCTATAGAACTTTATGGGAGCTGAAATATTCAGGGGATGACCTTCTCAGAAAGATGCAGATATATCATGTCTCATTTTTATTTTTATGTCTCATTTTATATGTTCAGATTAAAACTATTGCTTTAAATTAGAGCCCAAGAAATATTGAGACACATTTGACCACTTTTTCCTTTGTTCATTTGCTTGTCCACACACTGAAGACTACTATAAAAACAGGGAAAACATTTTGAAATGACAACTTGTTCAAAATCTAAACTTAAAAATTAAGCTCTAGAAATTCAAGGAATATAAGGTGACATTTTGTTTTGCCTCAATCCCTGAACACATCATTGGTATAATCATTTAGCTAATATCAGACAACATGGTGTCTGGCAAGATTTTAACTAGAATCAGCTGTCAGCTCTCCATAGCTTATCACTGATGTGCTTTACCATCAAATAAGCTTCTCCTGGTGACCATATTAAAAATGATAAGTTTTACATTTGAAAGGACCAATGCTAACCTGGAAAAAAATTGCTGGCATTGATGAGTAATAAATTCTGCATTTTGCACGTTCTCACAACTGCATGAATTCATTTCACAATATTGGCAAAGAATCTGAATTCTTAATTGTAGTATAAATACATATTTCTCTTCCAAGCAGGTATTAAAAACACTGTCTGCTTTTATAGTTGAGTTCCTATAGAGAGTTATAGTTGAGTTACTGCACTATGTCTTTTTGACAGTAGTTTTAAGGTTTGAAATGTATTGAAATAGCTTGAAAAATTCATTCTCCTGCTCTGTTTTCTTCTCCACAAATGTTATGTAACCCCAGTGAGCTGGAACCATTTGTATTCAGATACATGGGGAAATACGTGATCTACTTTAAAACTGTTTTTCCACTGAAAATAAAAAAAGAATTTTGTTAAATGAGGGGAAAGATAGATAAATAATTGCAAAGTCAGTGCTTTCAGTTGGACTGTAGTAAATTATGGATATTATTGGTACTTACTGAAGCATCAGAGTTATTTTAAAAAGAGAGACAAGCATAGTAAGCGTGCCAGTGCTCCTGCAGCTTAATTTCAACTTCCCAGACAGTTAAGTGAAGTTTTGTTTTGGATGTGCTTCCATATAGCTTGGTTTTCTGGACAAAAGAATATGAATTTGCCTTATATAATTTTTTTTTTTTTTTTTTTTTTTTTGAGATGGAGTCTCACTCTGTCACCCAGGCTGGAATGCAATGGCACAATCTTGGCTTACAGCAACCTCTGCCTCCTGGGTTCAAGTGATTCTCATTCCTCAGCCTCCCAAGTAGCTGGGACTACAGACATGTGCTACTGTGCCCGGCTAATTTTTGTATGTTTAGTAAGGATGGGGTTTCCCCACGTTGGCCAGGCTAGTCTCGAACTCCTAGCCTCAAGTGATCTGCCTGCCTCAACCTCCCAAAGTGCTGGCATGAGCCGCTGTCCCTAGCCTAAATTTTTTAAATGTACTTTTTTCTCATTCACAGCAGTCACTAAATTCAAAATGCTTTTTACATAGATCAGTTCCATAGAGTAATTTTAAAGTGTACTTTGCCTTTCCTGGGTGAGACTTACATCTCTATATAAATGAAACAGTAAGTCGTGGGCTTTCACATGTGAACACCAAGTGACTTGGCAATGTACCATGTGGTTTTGAATACACTGATAAACAGAGATAAATTCTGTTTCAGTCTTCATGTCATCACTGATGTGGGAAAACCCTTAGCTTGATAGTCTAAGGCAAGTTATGTGGAAAACAATAACATTATTCCAATGTGCTAATGTACAGGAAAGTGACAGAAAATGGAGACATTTAAGTGGCCCACATCACTTACTGCTTACTGTATTTACTTTCTTGTATCAGTCACTCTAGGCTTGGGCTAAGAATACATTTATAACATGACAGTCGGGAGTTCACATTCACAGGAAAAATAGTGGTGAAAATGTCATGAAATCATAAGCAGGAAACACATTGTGAAGTTGCCTTTTGGTGTCCTGGCCAGCTCCTTTCAAACTCAGCATTCCATGTGGGCAGTTAGTAATTTTTACTGGGCTCAAGATGATTAAGTAATTATAGAACTGTCTTTAACCTCATTTGGTATTTATAGTTTGAGGGTTTTTCTAAAGAAGTCTTCCTTTTCCTCCAGACCTCTTTGCTGTCTTTGATTATTCTCTGTCCCTTGGCAATCTCATTCACTTTCATGATTTAAATAATCACTTCCATATGAACAACTATATCTTCAGCCTCACATGTCCAGTAAGCTACTGCACAGCTCAACACGAATATCCTGCCAGCACTTCAGATTCTAAACTAAAGTTATTTTCTTTCCTAAATCTGTTCCTCCTTTTTCCCCTTTCTTTTTTTCCCCGTGATTGAGATTTTATTATCCAGCCATGTGAACTAAAAAATATCTGTTGGTTATTTTGCCACACCAAGATTTCTCCCACATGTATCCTCTTTTCTGTTCACATGGCCACTGTCCTACATTACTCAGGCTCTCTTCTCCCTCATAATTAGTCATATGTAATTCATCTTCCAAACTGGAACATTTTTTGAGTGTGGAAGGGACACTGTGGAGAGTGAAGAAACTTTTTTAGTACTTATATTAGACACCTGGTATAATATGGTCAGTGTACTTACAATTAATTTAACCTGTTTCCTTTCCTTCTTGTAACTGATCCATCCAAAGCACTGCCAGATTTATCTTAAGCATATTTTTAATCAGGAGGTCTCCCACTTCATAATTCTTTAATGGCTCTAAATTGCCTACCAAATACAATCTAAATATTTAGGCATGATCTTCAAAGTCTTCTTTGGTGGTCCCAGCTCCCCTCTCATACCTTCTTATTTCTTAAGTAACTCAAAATGTAATACTTAACTTTTTGATCCTGAGTTACCCCATTAGTAAGGTAGGTATTAAAATGTCTCTTCCTAGCCGAATTGACCAAGCAGAAGAAAGGATATCAGAGGTCGAAGATCAACTCAATGAAATAAAACGAGAAGGCAAGATTAGAGAAAAAAGGGTAAAAAGGAATGAACAAAGTCTCCAAGAAATATGGGACTATGAAAAGACCTAATCTATGTTTGATAGGTGTACCTGAATGTGACG
>CAUYLG010059708.1:0-39960 GCA_963573385.1 Cacajao melanocephalus
AGCCTGGGCAGTAGAACAAGAATCCTGTTCTCTCTCCCTCTTTTTCTTCCTCTTTCTTTCTCTCGTACATTCTTTTTTTTTCTTTCTTTCACTCTCACTTTCTTTCCTCTCTTTTCCTTTCTTTCAAAAAAAAAAAAAACAGGAATCAGGCATTCAATCAACTTGAACCTCAGTTTCATATCTGTAACATTTAATAAGACAGAATATGCAGGAATATTACTTATGTTTCTATTAAAAGTCCTAAATAGTAAAATTATAGACATTATTTCTCCATTTTGTAGTATTGACTAAAATTATAAATATTTTCAAAAGAAGCCATATATAATTTATAAACAATTAAATCAGAAGGTTTATTAATAATATATAGGTTACTTAGATCCACTCTTAGCCTTTTGAGAAGGACATTGCAGAAAATAGCCATTTATAAAATGATATTTGAATTGGATGTAATGATTTTTATCCCTATATTATTTGAGAACTGAACCCTCATGCACTCTCAACTCCAATCACCAACACTGTGTGTACATTTTTAATTAAATTCATGCTATAGTTATTGTATTTTACTAAACAGTGCTTGCCAAATTCTTAGTTACTATATTATCTTTATGATTTTTGCCTTATCTTCTCACCTGTGTATCATAAATTTAATATGTTTGTGTAAATTGATTTGATAGTCTCTGCCTATTAGTTTTCAGACCATTTATATCTAATGTAATTACTTTAAAATAATAAGGATAATGGCAATTATCCTTATTATTTTAGACATTACTAGATTAAATCTGCTATTTTGTTTCTATTTGTTTTATTCTTTGTTCCTTTTTTCTATTTTCTTGCTTTCTTTTGGATTAATTGAATAGTTTTCAAGATTGAGTTGTATTTCTATTATTGCCTAATTATATCATCTTTTAATTTTCTTAGTAGCTGCTCTAGGTTTTGCAATATCCGTCTTTAATGTATTGCAGCTTTCCTTCAAACAATATCATATATGTTTTTTCACATATATTGTAAAAATCGTATAGAGGTATACTTCTACTTCTATCTTTTGTTCTGTTGCTTTTATATCATTCACTTCCACATATATTATAAACTCCACCATACATTCTCATGTTATTTTTTGCTTTAAACAATAAATTTTCAAAAGAAACTTTAACAATAAGAAAAAAGTCTCTTATATTTACCTACATATTTATTATTCCTAATGCCCTTTATTTCTTTGTATAGATCCAAGCATTTTTCTGTTATCATTTCCTTTGCCTAATTAACTTTCTTTAACATTTCTTGAAGTGTAGGTATATTGGCAATAATTCCTCCCAGCAATTTTTTATCTGAAAAGGTTTTTATTCCACATTTACACTTGAAATATATTTATACTGGGTAGGTATAGTATTCTAGATTAACAGTTCCGTTTTTACTTTCAATTACTTGTAAAGTAATTGAAGTAATTTCAATTTTTACAAGTAAAAATGGAAATTTTTAGATAATTTTTTTACACTAAAAAATGTTGCTTCATTTAGCTTATATATCTTCTGACTAGAAATATGCTATTTGTGTGTTGGTCCTGTGCATGTAGTGTCTTTTTTCTTGCTAGGTTCTCTTAGTAATTTCTCTTTATACCTAGTTATGTGCAATTTGATTATGATCTGCTTTGGTGTTTTTTTTTGTGTATGTCTTGTTTAAGGTTCATAGATTTTATTAGATCTCTGAATAGTTTTCATCAAATTTGTAAAACGTTATATCACTTATATTTTCAAATATTTTTCTGTTCCTCCCTCTACCTCTTCCCCTTTTAAGACTCCTATTACTCGTTAGACTGCTTGATATTGTACCACAGCTCACGGAATCTCTTTTACCTATCAGCAATTTGTCAGTATTTATAACCTCTGTATGATTCACTTTGTATTTATTTTTATGTTGTTTGTCTTCAAATCTGCTGATACTATTCTGCAATATCTGTCAGCATTTCTCATGACAGATAGATAGACAGATAGATTTTTCTTCTAGTTATGAGTCACATTTTCTCTTTTTATACATATTTGGCAATTTTTTATTGAGTACCAGACATAATAGGGTTTCTTTTTTAGTTCTCTGGGTTTTGTTGTATTCCTCTAATGAGTGTTATTTTTTCTGTAATGCAGTAAACTACTTATGGTATAGCTTAATCCTTTTGAGTCTTATTTTTAAGCTTTTCTAGGGCAGGTCTTGGGGACTTAATAAGTCTACTTTATTCCCACTGCTATGGGGTGATGTTTCTGGAATCATTACTAAATGCCCCATGTATTCAACAAGACTCTTTCACACTGGATAGTGAAAAATTGAATGATTCCAAACTCTGTGCAAAATTTAGGAATTGTTCATCTTACAGGTCCACTGTCTATGTTATTTTCCTAGCAGTGTTCTTTGTCTGGTCTTGTAAAGTTTTGCCATAAACACATGAAAATTGGTATTCAGGCTGGGCACAGTGGCTTATGTCCTTAATCCCAGCACTTTGGGAGGCTGAGGCAGGAGGATAACTTGAATCCAGGAGTTTGATATCAACCTAGGCAAAATATGAAGGTCCAATTTTTATTAAAAATTTAGAAATTAGCCAAGGGTAGTTGCACATGCCTATAGTTCCAGCTACTTGGGAGGCTGAGGTGGGAGGATCACTTGAGCCTGGGAGGTGGAGGTTACAGTGTGCTGAGACTGTGTCACTGCACTCCAGCCTGCGTGACAGTGAGACCCTGTCTCAAAAAAAAAAAAAAAAGAATTGATATTCAGTCAAAGACTCAATTTGGCTTTTTGAAGCTGTTCCATTGTATAATTAAGTCTTTACTTTATGGTACTTTGCCCCACCAATTCTAACTGTCTCCTCCTTCTTGAACTCTGATCTATGATGTGTGAACTCAGAGAGACCCCAAGCTGTTTGAGTTTCTGCTCCCTGCACTGTGGTCCAGAGCTTACTCCCAAGTAGAATACCAGGGTGACCATGGGACTTACCTCCTTTGCTCCCCTTTACTCACCTGTCATAGTCCGGTACTGTCCATTGCCAAATGTTTGAAAGCAGATGTTTCATCTCTTTTGTCCAGTTTTCTAGTTGTTGTTATTTTACTGTCATTACCCTTGTAAGAGTCACTTCTTCATGGATGAATGCAAAAGTAGTTTTTATTTAAATCAAATTCCCTTTAAAAGTTATCCAAGTCAGTTAAATTATCATTTTGGGCACTAGTTACAATTTTATCATGCATATTAAAATAACCATACATTTTAAATAATGACAAAATTATTAAAATGTAAGTATGGATTTGTATACCATTTTAAATCATCTTGAGGCTCCCTAGGGACACAAATATCATACTTTGGGAAACTTTGTATAAAATATTTTTGGTGGATGTATATGAACCAAGATCAGCATTTTATGTAATAGTAGGATCTAAATCAAAGGATGAAATGACACCTGAAATCATTCATTTAGGAAAAAAGATGTATTTCTTTTATTGTTTAGAAACAGTATGACTCTGTTGCCCAGGCTGGAGTGCAACGGCACAATCATGGCTCACTGCCGCCTCACCCTCAAGGGATCCTCCTGCCTCAGCCACCAAAGTAGCTGGGACTATAGACACACACCACCATACCTGGCTAATTTTTTAATTTTTTGTAGAAACGGGCTCTCACTATGTTTCTCAGGCTGGTCTGAAACTCCTCGCCGGAGATGATCCTCTTGCTTCAGGCTCCCAAAGTGCTGGGATTTCAGGCGTGAAACTGTGTGCCCAGCCGGGAGAAAAAAGTGTCTTCAGACAGAGAATCAAGAGATGAGAGATGGGATTTGTCTTCTCTTATTTTCACGGAAAAAGTTAAGATCCCTCTTCAGCTGCTCCCTAGTTTTATTATGTGAGTTAGACCATGTAAACCAAGACACAAGGTCCGCTAGCCAGTCACTGAAGGGAGAGAGCAGGCCTGTCTTGGGACAGCAGTGGTAGGGGCATGAGCAGTATCTAGTAGAACCCAAATGTTTGGCTTTCCAGGAGGGATACCCGCGTTTCTCCTGTGGTTTGTATTAATCCCCTGGGTTTTCCTTTAGTGTTTTGGAAAGATGTTTTAATGAACCAGGCTTCCTCAGCTATTTTTAGAAAATCCCAGGTCTGGGCTTTCTCATAAGTAAAAAGGTAACATGCCAGCTGTAAGAATAAGTAAGGGTTCCAAAGATCCAATCAGGCCAAGAAACACAATAGGAAAAATGCAATCACCTATCCCTCCTCACCTGGAGCTCTTCCAGGTTTAGCAAGCCTCAAAGTTTCTGAGTTAGATTATTAAGCAGGAATTTCCCATTGTCAGCAGTGCTCTTCCATTCTTACAGTTGACTGTAATTTTCTTGAATACTTAGATACAAGTTCATAAGCACAGCTTCAACATGTGGGAATGGAGAAAGGGAGAAAGAGAAAGTCAGCTTCGGGTATCTTGGTAAAATGTAGTGTTACATATTCATCTGTAAAAATGCAAAGTTTTCTATGGAAGTTTAAGAAACCTATCCTCCTGAGGAAAAAAGGTCTAAGAGCTACATCTGAAGAAGCATGTGAGGTGAACTCTCACCTATGCTGTAATCTTCACAACAAAATTCCTCCTAAATGTTTCAAGCATGGGAGAAATAGAGTGATAAACTGGCGACACCATGAACTTCGGAGTCAGGAACACCCGGGTTTAGTGTCCTGTTATTTTCCTAGCGTTCCACTCTGAACTGTTTTTACATTCATAAAGCGGAACAACAATGCATGGCTCACTAAGTTATTTAGAATTTTAAAAGATAAAATAAAAGTATATGGATCGTAGGAGATATCCAAATGTTAATTCCCTTCCTCAGAATTCCCTGCTTTCTAAGGGAACATCTTCTATTTTTGGATAAGGTATCAGTTTTCTGTTGCTGCCATAAGAAATCACCAAAAATTTAGTAGCTTAATAATATACATTAATTATATTATAGTTCTGTACAGATGAGAGTCCAGAACAAGACTCACCAAACTAAAATCAAGGTATCAGCAAGCTGCATTCCTTTCTGGAGGTAGAATTTCTTTTCAGTTTATTCAGGCTGTTGAAAGTGTTCAGTCTCCGTAGTTATGGGACTAAGGTCTCTATTTCTTGCTGGTTACAAACTAAGAGGCATTCATACTTCTGGAGGCCACTGCATTCCTGGGCTTTTGGTCTCCATCTCCAAAGCCAACAACACTGGCAGCTTGAGTCTTTCTCACATTCCAACTTCCTGAACCACTCTTCTGCCTCCCTCTTCCACTATTAATTGTGTAATTAGATTGGGTCCAATTAGATAATCCCAAATAATCTCCTCATCATAAGATCCATCATCTTCATCATATCTTCAGAGTCCCTCTTGCCATGTAACGTAATATATACAGGTTTCAGGGATATATATGTGGCATCCTTTTGAGGAATTATTCTGCCTACCACAGACACTCATCTGAGGGTTTCATCTGCTGATTTTACCTAGATTTTTTGTTGTTCCTTCTGTTGCAAGGCAATGTTCTGTTTGTTTGTTTTGTTTTGTTTTTGAGACAGAGTCTCACTCTGTCACCCAGGCTGAATCTCAGCCTGCCGAGTAGCTGGGATCACAGGCACACACCACCACATCCAGCTAATTTTTGTGCGGTTTTAGTAGAGACAGAGTTTCACCATGTTGGCCAGGCTGGTCTTGAACTTCTGACCTCAAGTGATCCTCCAACCTCGGCCTCCCAAAGTGCTGGGATTACAGACGTGAGCCATTGCTCCCAGCCAGCAAGATTTTTTAAAAGCAAGATTGTGTCTGACAGTCTCTTCATTTCTTCCCCTCCCCCACCAGTGACATGACCTCTTTTTGCAACATTTATTCTCTACATTATCAATGTCCCTCTTGGAGTAATACATGTTATTTTCAGAAATGAAGTACGTAATGGCAATGATGACAATGAAAGCGACAATGATAAGTGCAACTTATTGTGTGTTTTATTATGTATCTTGCATGCTGCCAAGCATCACGTATGTATACATGTAACACACATGACCTAACCTAATCCTCGTGACAGCCCCCTCCGGTAGGGTCTAATCATTGTTTTACGGATGAGGAGACAGCCAAAGAGAGGTGAGGTCAATTTCTCAAGGTTTTAGGGAGCCTGTACTCTTACCCTGCAAGCCTGGAGACTTTGTTCTCTTCCTCGCTCAGTATCTGACTCACCCTCTGCCTGCCACTCTTCTTGGACCTTCCTCTTTTCCTTGGGATTTCCTATTTTGGCTTCATCTCAGCTTCTCTTCTTTCCCGATCACTCTAACCACCTTGCAGTCTTTCTTAGTGACAATTACCTAACAGGATTCTCTTTCCCTCCCCTAGCTGTGGCCTTGTGAGGCAGGATAAATTTTAATAATTGATGATCAGGGAGGAAAATAAACTTTCCCAGAATAAGCACTGTTGCGGACGCCAAGGTCTAATACCCTTGATTTGTGGTTTGCACAGACTTTTACTTCTCTTTTTCTACCATAGGTCATAAGCATTAGCTTTTTGTTGCTTGAAAATGTTGGACTTTCCTTCAAATGCCGTACAATGAAACATCGCAGATTTTCCTACCATTTCATTTCACGTCTTAGGAAGAGCTTTTCTTTTTTTGGCTTGTGAAGACGTTGGCTTGTAACTCAAGGAGTGGAGTTGTTTTTCTTCAATTTAAACAATGTTTCTCCACCACTTGGGACAACATAATTTAAAGGAGAGACGTGCTGTGGAAATGAACTTGGTATCGCAATGTGAGAGTAGTCAACATATATCAAAAGGTGTCCCAAATCCACCAATAACTGGACAATGCTGGGACCAATGTGGAGCCACTGGAGCAAAGCCTCTGCTTCTTCCAAGGGCTGATAGGTCAAAGGCAGGATGTCAGGAGGTGCAGCCCAGAGCCATTTTACTCATTTCTCTTTTCCCTGAACCTTTCCCCAGATACCTCATCTATTTCAAACTGAGCTCTTCGGGCCAGAAATCTCAGTCACAGTGTCCATCTTGGAAAACGGCTTACGACTCAATGGCTGCCAAACTCAGCTCTAGGGCTGGAAGTGCTCTCACAGAAAGTCCCCCGGGCTTGGGGAGGATGGGCAGGAATAAGTACCAGCAGTGTGATGGAAGTTCTCTGGGCTATTTGTGTGACACCTAAGGTATTAAAAATGTAGGATAGTTCAGCTTTAACTTTTATAATAATATTTGTTTAAAAACAAGCAGGAATTGATTTAAGCCACCCCGGATTTAGCCACAGTGATTCCAGGCATGGGGCTTCAATTACTGTTGCATTTGCCTCAGGGCCCCCAGGGTTCTGAGTCAGGGAACCAATGCACACAACCAAACTCCCATGAGACTGACTTTTCACAAACTTGACAATTTATTAATGTATGGAGGTGAATATTTCTTAACGGAGAACCTGAAACACAAATACAATATAAATGTGGAGGAATTTAGACCTCCACATTTTTACAATATAAATGTGAGTGGTATTTCAATAGGTCTTAGTGAGGTCCAATCATTTCTGTCCCAAATGAGCAAGCATATGCCTAGCCACTTAGTCTTTTTGTTGGAATGGCTGTCTCCCTCAAAGACTGTAGCACTTTTAAAACATGGCTACAAATTCTTTATCTCCTCCATAAAGATGAGATGACCTTTGTTCTGTCTCCTTGAATTTCACTGAGTTTGTGACTTCTTCAAACAACAGAAACTAGAGGAAACACATTATATATTGTATCTTCCAAAGCTAGAGCACTGCTGGAACGTTCAGTCTTGCAGCCCTGCGCCAGCATGCAAGTAGCCTGACTACGCTGAAACTCCATGCTGGAAGGATGCCTAAGCCCCGTGGAGATGCTACATGAGGCCCTCCAACCAAAAGTCCCAGCGCGAAGTTCAGCTTTCAAGTCTTCCCAGCCCAGAAACCAGACACGTCCATGAAGAGGCTTCCAGATGATTACAGCCTTCAGTTATCAAAGTCTCCTCCAGCCTTTTGAATCTACCCAGCTGAAGCCCTGGACATTGTGGAGCAGAGAAAAGCCATTTCCACAATACTCTAAATTCTTCTGAGAGTATACCCACAAACTCTGAGAGCATAGGAATTTGGTTGGTGTGTATGCCTCTAAATCGGAGTTGGATTATTATCCAGCAAGAGCCAACAGGGACAAAGCATTTGAGGTGTTACCTATCTAATTGGCTCTAATGCTTCTTTCTAGTCACATTCTTTCTAGACAGGGTCTGCTCAGCACTCAGATTAGCAAAGTTGACTCATTTCTGCTGTTTCCTGTGTGAAGTTATTTGAGACCATATGGATTCTAATTTGAGTTTTTCCAAAACTGTCTAGTCGAATGTATAAATAATCTCATTTGCTCCCAAAGATCACAAGTCATATTAAGTTTATATGTGTGCTGTTAATTTAAATTGGAAATGGAAACTCTATTTCTCTCACTTGCCACTCCTTGGACTGCACCACCCTGTGACTTTCTGATTTCTAACAAGCCTGAAAAACTAAAAGGAGATAGCAGTTAACAGGAGAGCAAATAGAACTCCGCCCCAGGCTATAAGCGGTGGCTCACACCTGTAATCCCAGCACTTTGGAAGGCCAAGGTGGGCAGATCACGAGGTCAAGAGCAGACCATCCTGGCCAACATGGTGAAACCCCGTCCCTACTAAAAATACAAAAATTAGCTGGGCGTGGTGGCGTGCACCTGTAGGCCAAGCTACTCAGGAGGGGGAGGCAGGAGAATCTCTTGAAACCAAAAGGTGAAGGTTGCAGTAAGCCGAGATCATACCACCGCACTCCAGACGACAGAGCGAGACTCCATGTAAAAAAAAACAAAAAACAAAAAACAAAAACAACAACAAAAACAAAACTCAGCCCCAAACTAAAATCTCAACTCCAGGGACAAGTCATTATTACTTCTGAAAACCAACAACAATAAGGATATAATTTGTACTTTATAGAATCAGTCTGCTTGTTTTCAAGGTTTTATTCCCATGAAGTCTCTTTTATTTTGTGCAGCCTTTTTGAGATATATTTTACAGATGAAATCCACCCATTTAAAGTGTGGACTTCAGTGCTTTCTACTGTATTCACAGAGTTGTGCAACCATCACCACAAGCTAATTTTAGAAGATTTTCAATTCTCCAAAAATAAACCCCGTGCATATTAGTCGTACTTCCTCATTCCTGATCCCTCCCTTTGCCCACCACCCTCCACTCAGGCAATCAATAATCTACCTTCTGTTTCTATGGATTATGGATGTTTCATGTTAATGGAACCATATATTGTTAGTCTTTTGTGACTGGCTTCTTGCATGTAGCATGTTTTCAAGGTCCATTCACATTGTGGTATGTATCAACACTTCATTCCCTTGTATGGCTGAATAGCATTCCATTGAATGTATATAACACCCTTTATATATGCATTTATCTGTTGATAAACATTTAGATTATTCCTGCTCATTAGCTAGTATGAATAATTATGCACAAGTTTTTTTGTGGACATGTTTTCATTGCTCTTTAGCATATGCCTGGCAGTGGAAATGAGTCTTGTGATAACTCAGTGTATAAGGAGTCTTATTTCTCCATATCCTCAACAACACAGTGTATTGTCTGTCTTTTTATTGTATTCATTTTAGCCATCCTAGTGGATGTAATGTGGTATCTCCTTGTGGTTTTGATTTGCATTTCCCTAATGCAAATTAATGCTAATCATAGTAAGCACCTTTTCATGTGTTTATTGACATTTGTATATTTTCTTTGGAGAAGTATTTATTCAAACCATGGTTACTTTTTAAATTAAATTGATTGTATTTTTGTTGTTGAATTGTAAGAGTTCTTTATATATGGATACAAGTCCCTCATCAGATTGTAATTTCAAACCATACTCTCTCATTGTGTGAGTTATATTTTCACTGTTTTAATCACCCACTTTGATGAACAAAAGTTTTTTTTTAGTTTTGATGAAGTCCAGGTTATCTATTTTCTCATTTGCCTCTTGTGCTTTTAGTGTCATATAAGATAAACTATTCTCTAACCCAAGGCTGTGAAGATGTACTCCTATGTTTTTATCAAAGAGTTTTATAGCTTTAGCTCCTGTGTATAGTTATATGATACATTTTGAGTTGGTTTATGTGTATGGTGTGAGGTAAGGATAAATATTCAATTTTACATATTGGTATACAGTTGTCCAGCACCATTTGTTGAAAAGAATATTCTTTCCCCCATCAAGTTGTCTTAATGTCCTTACTGCATATCAATTGACCATAAAAGCAACGGCTAATTTCTGGACTCTCAATTCTATTACATTAAACTATATGTGAATCTTTACACCAAAAAGCATTATTATTATAGCTTTACAGTATATTCTTATAGTTTTAAAGTATATTGTTTTTAAAATGGGACAAGTGACTTCTTCTCTGTTCTTCTCCAAGATTTCTTTGGATATTCTGGGTCCTTTGCATTTCTATAAGATTTTTGGAACCAGCTTATCAATTTCTATAACAAAAAAAAACAACTCTGGGATTTTCACAGGGATAATCTTGACTCTGTAGATCAATGTAGCGAGTGTGCAATCTTAACAATGTTAAGTCTTCTAATCCATAAACATGTGATGTCTTTCTATTTATTTAGATTTTAAATTTCTTTGAATTATATCTTGTAGTTTTCAGCATGAGTCTTAAACTTTTATTACATCTATTCTTAAATATTTATTATTTTTCTTGCTATTTAAATGGGATTGCCCTCTAATATCATTTTGAATTATTTATTGTTAGTGCATAGAAATGCAACTGATTTTTGTATATGAATCATTTATTCTGCCACATTGCTGAACTTGTGTTTTTTGTTCTAAGTTTGTCTCTATTTTTGTTGGCAGTTATTATTGTTTTTAATTCCATGGAATCTTCTACCTATAAGATTATGTCATCTCTCCTCTGAAAATAGAAGTAGTTTTACTTCTTCCTTTCCAATCTGAATGTCTTTGACTTTTTCTATTGCCTAATTTCCCTGGACAGTATCTCCAGTACAATGATTAATAGTGTTATGAGAATGGACATCCTTATCTTGTTCCTCAAAAGAAGAAGAAAGCAACCAATCTTTCACATTAAGTATGATGTTAACAGTGGGTTTTTCATAGCTGTTCTTCATCACTTTGAGGAGATTTTCTTCAATTCCTAGTTCGTTGTGCATTTTTATCATAAAGAGATACTGGATTTTTTCACATGCTGTTTCTACATCTGTTGAGATGATCATGTGGTTTTATAATTTACTCTATTAATATAGTGTATTACATTGGTTGACCCAACCTTGCATTCCTGATATAAATTCCAGGTGCCCCAGTGTATAATCTTTTCTATATGGTGGTGAATTTGCTTTGATGATATTTTCCTGAAGATTTTTGCATCTAAATTCATAAGGATATTAGTCTATAGTTTGCTCATAATGTCTTTGTCTAGTTTGAGCATTATAGAATGAATTTTAAAAGTTACTCATCTTCTCTTCCTTAGAGGAATTTGTAAAAGATTGCTTAATTCTTCTTTAAATTTTTGATAATGCTCACCTGTGAAGGCATCTGTGTTCAAACTTTTCTTTGTTGGAAGTTTTAAATTACCAATTACTAATTTAATCCCTTTTTTATTATTTAAGTCTCCTCAGAGTTTCTGTTTCTTCTTGAATTAGTTTCAGTTGCTTCTATACTTAAATTATCTAATTTAACATACATGTGTTCATATTCCCTTAATATCATTTTTATTTCTATAAGGTCAATATTGATGACCATCTTTCATTCTCCTTCATAACAATTTAAGTCTTTTTTCATTTTTCTTGATAAACCTTTCTAGAAGTTTGTCAATTCCTACCAATTCCTTTTTTAATTATTTATTTCTACATCAATATTCTTTTCTTTATTTTTCATTATACCTTTATTATTTTCTTAAACCTTTGCTTTGGATTTAGTTTGTTCTTTTTCTAGCTTCCTTAGGTGGAAAATTAGATTATGAATTTGTGAACATTCTTTACATTTAAAGTAGATGTTTATAGTTATAGATTTTTCTTTAAGTATTACTATAACTGTCCCTCGTGTCTTGTTTTTATTTTTATTTAAAGCATATTCTATTTTTCCTTATGAATTCTTCTTTGACCTATTGGTTATTTAAGGGAGTGTTTAATTTACACATATTAGTGGAATTTTTTTCTTTTTTTGATTTCTAATTTTATTCAATTTTGACCAAAGAAAATACTTTGTATGCTTTCAGTCTTTGCAAATGTACTGAAACTTGTTTTGTGGCCTAACATATGGTCTATTTTGGAGAATGTTTCATGTGCACTTGAGAAAAATATATATTTTGCTGTTGTTACAGGATGTGTTCTGTAGATGTCTGTTAGGTCATTTAGTTTGTAGTGCAAAGTCTTTTATTTTATTTTTTTATCTTCTGCCTGATTTTCCTACCCACTATTGAAAATGAGCGATTGGAGTCTTCAGCTATTATTGGTGAATTCCCTGTGTCTCCATTCAATTCTATTAGTTTTGGCTGCATGTAATTTAGGGATCTGTTATTAGGTACACATATGTTCCTAATCACTATACCTTCCAAGGAATGGCCCTCTTATCATTATAAAATATCCTTTTTTGTCTCTAGTATCAATTTTGCCATAAATTTTGTTTTGTATGGTATAGACACTTCGTTTATCTTTTGGATATTCCTTGCATTGTATATTTTTTCTATCCTTTTACTTTTGGCTTTTTTGTGTTTTTTTACTCTAAAGTGTGCGTCCTGAAAATAGCATGTAGCATTGTTTATCCATTCTGTCAGTCTCTGCCTTTTGATTTAGGTGTTTAAATCATTTATATTTCATATGATTACTAATAAAGTAGAATTTAGATCTGCTGTTTTGCTATTTATTTTCTATATGTTATGGGGTTTTTTTGTTTGCTTGCTCGTTTCTCTGTTCCTTGATTATGGTCTTATTTTGTTAAATAAAAATGTTCATTGTAGTTTTGAACTCTCATGGTTTGTTTGTTTGTTAGCTATATTTTTTAGTATATTCTTAGGTATTGCCCTAGGGATTACAATTGGCATCTTAATTTATATAAATTTCATTTTAACGAACACTAAATTAGTTTTAATAGTGTACAAAAAGTGCTTCAATAAACTCTTATTTATTATTGCCCTTGGAGATTATTTCTTTATATGTTTAGAAGCCCACCAACACAAGTTTCCTTTTTATATATGTAATTGTTCTGGGCAGTTGTCTTTTTAAACTGATAGGTGAAGAAGAGTCATATACAGAAAAGTATTTACATTGTTTTTGGTCATATATATGTAGATAACATTACCAGTGTTTTTTATTTCCTCATGTAGATTCGTTAATGTTCAGTTTTCTTTCATTTCAACCTGAAGTATTCATTTTAGATTTCTTATAGGGTAGCTCTGATAGTGGCAATTTCAATTTTTCTTTATCTGGAAATGTTCTAAATTTTCCTTCATTGTTGAAGAAGAGATTATATGGATGTACATTCTTGCTTGACAGTCATTTTCTTTCAACATTTTGTACACATCACCCCTCAAATTTCCAGCCTCCATGTTTTCATGAGAATCATCTGTTATTTTTATTGATGTTTACTTGTTCATAAGTTGCTTCCTCTTGCTGCTTTTGAAATTTTCTTTTTGTCTTTAACTTTTGTCAGTTTGACTATGATTTGTCTACTGGAATTCATGAATATTCAGTATTCTTGACTGTATAGATTAATATTGTTCATTAAATCTAGACATTTTTGATAACAATGTTTTCAAATATTCCTTCTTCCTCTGCTTTTTCTTTTTTACTGTGTATGTGACATACCTCTTTCTTTGTATGACTTGTAAAAAATTTTTGTTGAAAATTGAGCATTAGTTAATATGTGGTGACGATTCTGGTGCCACATTCTTCTACTCTGTTTCTCAACATTTGTTGCTGTGGTTGATTTGTTGCTGGTTTTTTATTGATGTGGTTCTTTTGCTTGTTGCTGTGTATTTATTCTGTGACTTTCCTAGACTAATTCTGCATATCTTGGAGTGTGTAGCCTCTGAATTTGCAACTACTTTAAAAAAAAATAAGTTCTGTTTTTAGTTTTTAGCCTGGCTTCCTAGAAGTCACACCTGAGTCATTATTGTATAATTTAGTGGTCAGCCCAATGATTGCTCCAAAGAGTTTTTTGTTTGTTTGTTTGTTTTTGTTTTTTGTAAAATGCTTTGCGTGTATGTATTTCACCCATTGCCAAAGCTATCTGTGAATAGGCATGCCTTAAAATTTCAGGCAATTGAGTCTGGGCACAGTGCCCCATACCTATAATCCCAGCACTTTGGGAGGCCAACGTGGGCAGATCACCTGAGGTTGGGAGTTTGAGACTAGCCTGACCAACATGGAGAAACCCCGTCTCTACTAAAAATACAAAAAAATAAGCCAGGCGTTGTGACGCATGCCTGTAATCCCAGCTACTTAGGAGGCTGAGGTTGGAAAATCACTTGAACCCAGGAGGTGGAGGTTGCAGTGAGCTGAGACCACCTCATTGCACTCCAGCCTGGGCAACAAGAGCAAAACTCCATCTGAAAAAAAAAAAATGTTCAGGCAGTTTACAAGACACCCTTAGCTTTCACTTTTACTTCAGCAAGGCTTCAAGGTCATACAGAGGGCATATTACCCTCTTTCCCTGGTCTTTTCCTGGTCATGCACACAGCCTTACGTATACGCACAGTATTTTATGTCCCCAGGAACATGTTGGAGCTTTTCAGAGTTCCTTAGGGCTGTCTTACTGTCCAGAATTTCCTTTCAAATTTTCATCCTGGCTCTAGTTTACCTCAAATGAGATCACAACTTTAAATAGCTGAGATGTTGACAGCACTTTGTTCTTATATAGGTTATGTCCTGGGGGTAGGTCCCCCACCAACTTCTCTGAGTTGAGCTCTGAGTCAAATCATTTAATCCTCCGCTCCGAAAATGCAGACTTCCCAGGAAACTGCAACTTTGGACAAAATCTTGACTATTTTCTGTGTATAACACATTTAGTAAACCTCCAGATACTGTCAAATATTTTTGTTGTCTGCAGAGCTGCCAGATTTTGGTTCCTGTACCTCCGAGAAGAGTAGCAAGGCCAGATGAGAATTACCCAAGTTAACTGTCACAGGCTTCACTGCCTACCTAGGTTCAGCTATGACTTCACTGTCTTACCAAGGCATATTAGTCTCTATCGGAAACACATCTTTGAGCCTTATGCATGATTTTGGTTAATTCCCTGTGTCTGAAATGGTTGATTTTAGTTGTGTTGCCTGCATTTTTATTATTTTAGGGGGAAGATGAGTTCACCTAGATTCTCACTCCACTGTTCAGGAGGTCAAGACCTCAACCTACTCTTTTAAAGAGAGGTATTTTTAATCTATAATATGAATTTGATTTTTAATCACATAGTTTTCAGAAAAAAAATGTGTCATATGATGCGGAGATAAGGAAATTGGTATGGCAAGTTCTTGTTAAAGATTAAATTATAAAAGACAAGCTGTGGTTTGTCTTTGGACAGGAAAATAAAGGATCTTTTTTTACTTTTTAAATATTTATTGAGAGCCCAGAATGAGTCTGACAAGGTGAAATTACAAAGATATAATGTTTGGTTTCTTAAGAGCTTGTTATTTTGGTGGGTATAGAAAATCATAGAAAGATGATCTGTTAACCATCCAGTTAATTATAACACAAAGAACAACAATCTCAAGGCCATGAGAAAGGTATAAAACATGATTAATTAAAGGACAGTTATAATAAAATAATAATTATTTAAATAAAGATTTCACAAAGTAGAATCCATGCTATAACAAAGGTAAAGAAAATAATCCTATCAACAAATTTACACTAAATACAAGAGAGATATTTTGCCAAAATAATATTTTCAAATCAGGGATAATTTCCTTTTTGATCAGCCACTAAATGTTACCAAAATTTGAAATTATATTTAGTTAGGTAGAGTAAGATATCCTGCAGCACAGACTTTTGGAAGAGTCTGGAAAATTATATACACTGGGCAATCGCTGTACATGACTGTTTTATAGCTGTCTCTGCAAGGAAAATTTGTTCTTTCTTCTGGCCACCTCTCATTCTGTCAATGCCTCATAAAATACAGACATGAAACATAAATATCCCCCACCATTATGTGGTGATTCCTCCGAAAATGGAATATGGGGAAATTGTATTTTGGCATTTCTGCCTTGGCTCCAAAAATGGTCCACACTTCCAGGCACCTCTGCCTTGGCACCAGGGGCCACTTTCCCTTTCTAAATCACTCATCAACAACCAATGACAATTAAAATTTACAATGAAGAAGACATTTTCCAAAACAGATTGACTTCAAATTAGGCATTACTGTGCATGTAGGTGGTATAAAAATGAAATTACCCAGAAAGCAATTTATGTATTTAATGAATTCCAGCATGTACAATGAATCCTGTGCACTGGCAAACTTTAATGTAAGGTTTTTGAAAAGAAGATATTTAAGAACATCACATCAAACTACTGAGCAGCTGTCTTGGAGTCCTTGAAGACTACTTTAAAGATGATACTAGTACTCTTCATTCTAACTTCCTGCAGACAATTTAACATACAACTCAAGCCCTATGCATGAAAATCCTTCCCTCTCCTTCTCCAGCCAAACTCATTTGAAAGAATATGGAATTAGCCCAAAATACCTCTTTAGGGGCAAAAGAAAAACATGTGTAACTATTTTTTCATCACCTTAGTCATTTGAGACTCCCACTGAGAATGCATGTAGTGGGAAAGAGAAAAGAACAAGTATTCTCTCCAAGGACAAGAAAGGAGCACATCAAGATGGGCGCCTTCTTTCTAATTCACTCCTGGAAACCTCAACTTTATGAAAAATGCTGCCAGACATCTATTTCATTAAGAAAATCTAGATGAGGCTGTTTCCATAAATCTCTCCATTGACTTTCTTCTGTAATACATACACACAAACGTGCATGCATACACACACAGGCACACATGCACACACACAGGCAATGACACATCAATTAAACATGACATTTTGTATATTGGCTATTTTTCCCAAAAACTGATATGGGGATTGGGAAACTAGTATGGCAAGTTCTTGTTAAATATTAAAACATAGAAGACAAGCTGTGGTTTGTCTTTGGACAGAAAAATAAAGGAACTTTCTTTACTTGTTAAGTATTTGAGAGCCCAGAGTGAGTCTGACACAGTGAAATTACAAAGACACATGTCTGGTTTCTTAAGAGCTTGCTATTTTGGTGGGTACAGAAAATCATGGAAGGATGATCTGTTCAACATCCAGTTAATTGTAACACAAAGAAGGTAGAAGTCAGGGAGAGAGTAGTCAGAGGCTTTGTTCTTCTTTCTGCCACAATTTTTCTAAGCTTTGCACCCAGCATCCTCCTGCCAGTCATCTTCCCTGACCACGAGGTGGACACACTCCTTGCTTGAAAGGGTAGCTTTACCAGTTAGAGTGAGCTTTTTCACCCTCCTGTTTCATTTTTGGATAAAGACAAATATTTTGTTTCTTTGTCCCTAAAAGAGGTTTGATCACTGGCTGGAGAAGGAATTCCCAGTTTATAAATCTCATTGCCTGTGGATGTACCAGACAACTTCGTGAACACTGCTCCAGGCAGTAAGTCCCAGCTTGGGGGCTCCAACATGGTGAGAAAGACCTGCCTGAGGTTTGACTACAGAAACCAGAATTGCTCCGGGACTTTCTTTCTGGCCCACAGAAACCTCACATAAGGAGTCTCCTCTGACTGCTTTGTGTATAAGACTCTTGAGTATAAGACTCTTCTTACACTCACAGGGAGAAGCAGCAATCCCTTCTTCTGAGAACCCATCATAACCATTATGGGATTCCATCGTAACATATTATATGCCTTGTCTTATATTATTTTTTCATCCATTAGATTACAAATCCATCAAAAGTAGGAATTTGTATGTAATTCAGATTAATACAATAATGAAAGCAAATAACAGCTTATATTTATTGAATTCTTACTATGAATCTGCACTGCGTTAACGGAATTACACACATTGTTTCTGACATATTGTAATTTCTGAAGATGCTCACAGTATATTCCCCCATCCTACATGCACATTATTAGTGTGCTATTGCCATTCCCCCATCAAGAGTGGGATCAATGTCCTTTCTTTTCAAAGGCCTTAGTGACTGACTTGAATTGGCCTTAGCGACTGACTTGCAACCAATTGATTGTGGCAGCACAGATATTTGTGCCTTCTGAGGCTGGTCCTAAAGGTTTACAACTTCAGTCTTGGTCTCCTTAAATACTCCCTATTGGAGTGCTCCCTTTTAGAATCCAACTCCCATTCAGTGGGAAGCCCAAGCCACATGGGAACAGCACATGTTGACACTCTAGTGCAACAGTTCCCAACCTTTTGGCGCTGGGAACCGGTTTCATGAGCAATTTTTTCGTGGATGAGAGGATGGTTTCAGGATGAAACTGTTCCAATGCAGATCATCAGGCATTAGTTAGATTCTCATAAGGAGAGCACAGCCTAGATCCTTCTCACGTGCAGTTCATCAGATCATCAGGCATTAGTGAGATTCTCATAATGAGAGCACAACCTAGATTCTTCTCAAGTGCAGTTCAGTTTGCATTCCTGCTCCTGTAAGAATCCGATGCCACTGCTGATCTGATGGGAGGTGGAGCTCACGTGGTAATGCTTGTTTGCCTGAAGCTCAACTCTGGCTGTGCAGCCCAGCTCCTAACAGACCGGTACTGGTTTGTGGCCTCAGGGCTTGGGACCCCTGCTCTAGTGGACAACTGAATCTGAGCCCACCCTTTGAGTAACCCAAGTGTAGGTGCCTGTCCTGAGAGCAAAGATACCTTCAGAATTTTCCAGCCCCAGCCATTTAAGTCTCCCTAGCTGAGGCCTTCTCTGCTGTGCCTTTTCTGAATTCCTGACCCACATCTCCTGGAAGCACTAAAAATGCTGTACATTTTATGACACTAAGCTGGAGTGGGTTTGTTACACAGTGATAGATAATCAAAATCCTTCCCAGTGCTGAGAAGCAGGTACTACTACTATCCCCAACTTATATGTAAGTAAACTGAGACTTTTAATGGTTGATAAAAGTAATAATGACCAAAAATACTTTTTAAGCCCTTCATGAACTTTATGCAGATAATCTCATTTAAGGAACATGAAGCTCTGTGAAGTAAGCAATTTTTTAAAATATTTAATTTCTGTGGATATATAGTAGGTGTATATATTTATGGGTTACATGGGGTGTTTTGATGCAGGCATGCAGTGTATAATAATCACATCATGGAGAATGGAGTATCCATCCCCTCAAGCATTTATCCTTTATGTTACAAACAATCCAATTACACTCTTTTAGTTATTTTAAAATGTACAATTAAGTCATTGACTATATTCACCCTGTTGTGCTATCAGATAGTAGGTCTTGTTCATTCTTCCTATCTTTTTTACCCATTAACCATCCCTACTTTCCCCCACCGCAGCCCCTCACTACCTTTCCCATACTCTGGTAACCATCCTTGTTACTCTTTATCTCCATTAGTTCCATTATTTTGATTTTGATTTTTTTGTTTTTGTTTTGAGACAGAGTGCAGGCTGGAGTGCAGTGGCGTGATTTCAGCTCACTGTAACTTCCACCTCCTGGATTCAAGTGATTCTCCCACCTCAGCCTCCCTAGTAGCTGGGATTACAGGTACCTGCCACCACACCAGGCTAATGTTGTATTTTTGGTAGAGATGGAGTTTCACCATGTTGGCCAAGCTGGTGTCAAACTCCTGACCTCAGGTGATCCACATGCCTTGGCCTCCCAAAGTGCTGGGGTTATGGCCATGAGCCACCACACCAGGCCTATTTTGATGTTTAGATCCCACAGATAACTGAGAACATGCGATAGTTCCGTTCCTGACTTATTTCACTTAACATAATGATCTCCAGTTCCATCTAAGTTGTTGCAAATGACAAGATCTCATTCTTTTCATGGCTGAATAGTAGTCCACTGTGTATATGCACCACGTTTTCTTTATTCACTTATCTGTTGATTGGCACTTAGGTTGCCTCAAAATCTTAGCTATTGTGAACAGAGCCTCAACAAACATGGGAGTGCAGATATCTCTTCCATATACTCATCTCCTTTCTTTTGGATATATACTCAGTAGTGGGATTGCTGAATCCCTCCAAACTGTTCTCCATAGTGGCTGTACTAATTTACATTCCCACCAACAGTATACAAAGGTTCCCTTTTCTCCAAATCCTCGCCAGCATTTGCTTTGCTGTCTTTTGGGTGAGCCATTTTAATTGGATAGGATGATATCTCATTGTAGTTCTGATTTGCATTTCTTTTATGATCAATTATATTGAGCACCTTTTCATAGGCCTGTTTTCCATTTTTGTATGTTTTCTTTTGGGAAATGTCTATTCAAATCTTTTGCCCATATTTTGATTGAATTACTGGATTTTTTCCTATAGAGTTGTTTGAGCTTCTTATATATTCTGATTATTAATTCCTTATCAGATGGGTAATTTGCAAATATTTTCTCTTATTTTGTGAGTTAGCTCTTTACCTTGCTAACTGTTTCCTTTGCTGTGCAGAAGTTTTTTAACTTGCTTTGGTTGCCTTTGCTCAAGAATTTTTTGCCCAGATGAATGTTCTGGAGATTTTTCTCAACGTTTTCTTGTAGTAGCTTCATAGTTTGAGGTCTTAGTTTAAGTCTTTCATCTATTTTGATTTGGTTTTTGTATATGGCAAGAGATAGGAGTCTAGTTTCATTCTACTGAAGTAAGCGAATTTTAAGACTCATATTTTACATGGGAATTGATGCTGAAAGAGGGAATTGATGATGAAAGAGATTATTAACTGACCCAAGAATACATGTCTAGCCATGAGAAGGTCAAGATTTGAAACCAAGCAATCCTTTCCAAAGAGTGAAACATTTAACCATGATACCACAAATATATGCTGTAATTAAATGGATAAACAAAACAGCTGCTGGGTGGTAGAGTTTGGGCAGGAGCACAGGCCTGTCTGACTCTATCACCATATGTGACATGGTGACTGAACTGAAGAGTGATCCCTTAACATATCTGGGTATGAATACCACAAGAAGACAGAGAAAATGGGTGTTTTTATTTGTTTGTTTATTTGTTTGTTCCTTATTTTTTATCATTGCAGATTATATTTTTAAAAAATACTTAGCCATATGACCTCATAAGCAAAATAACATTGTCAGAACATGTCTGATAGCAAATTTCTGTACAGTATTTTAGGGGACAAACAGAAATGCTTTCTTTTTATGCATGAATCTTGAAAAATTTAACCAACCTGGTACCAAAGGATATTTTCAAATAATAATTATATCTAACAGGTTAATAGTCTTCTCATTACAAATAACCAAATTTTATGGAGATGAGGAAACAAGTATTATAATTAAGAGCAAGTGTAATCAATGAAACTGATCAAATTTTACCTAGACGGACTGACCAAGAAAAAAAGAAAGAAAATGCAAATCACTAAAATCAGAAAAGAAAGTGATGACGCTGCTACTGACTTCATGGAAATATAAAGGAATTCGAAGAGAAGGCCACAAACAAATTCACATCAAATTAGGTACCCTAGTTGGAAGGCAAATTGCTAGAAACATACAATTAAAAAAAGAGACTTGAGAAGAAATAATAATAATAAATCTCCTAACAAAGAAAACTCTAGAACCAGATGACTTAGTGGTGAGTTCTACCAACCACTTAAAGATTAACACCAGTTTTTCCTTAAACTATTCAAAAAAGTTGAGGAGGAGGGAATAATCCTAATTCATTCTGTGAGGCAAAAATTACCTGCAAAGCTAAGCCAAGATACCACAAGGAAAGTAAACTGTAGACCAAAATCCCTTATGAATGTAGATGCAGAAATCCTCAACAAAACACTAGCAAATTAAATACAAAACCATGAAAGGATTACACACCATGACCAAATGGGAATTATCCCAGGAATGCAACGTTAATTAACATTTTTAAAAATCAGTGTACTACAGTACACTAATAGAAACAAACGAAAACACATGATAATCTCGACTGACATAGAAAAAGCATTTCACAAAATCCAAAACATTTTATGATAAGAACACGCATAAAACTAGGACTATAAGGGAACTTCCTTAACTAGATAAAGAGCATTTACAAAAAACCCACAGATAGTCAATGGTGAAAGACTGAAACTTTCCCTGCTAAGACCAGGAATACAACAAGGATGCCTGTTTTCACAGCTGCTTCTCAAATTTGTACTGAAAACTCTACCCAGTATGCTTAAGCAAGAAAAAGAAATATGAAGCATCCATATTGGAAAAGAAGCAACAGTTTCCTTACCTGAAGGTGGCATGTTTTTATATATAGAAAGTCTCAAGGAATCCACAAAAATGTACTAAAGCTAAGAAGCAAATTCACCAAAATTGCAGGCTGCAAGATCAGCACACAAAAATCAGTTGCATTGATTTCTGTCCACACCAGCAATGGACTATCCAAAACAGAAATTAAGAAAACAATACTGTTTAATCTATATCAAAAATAATGAAATTTGTATAAATTAATTAAACAAAAGAACACCAAAACTTATACCCTGAAACCTACAAAACATTGCTGAAAAAACTTAAAGAAGACTTAAATAAACGGAAAGATCACCTGCCACATTCATGGACTGGAAGACAGTATGTTTAAGATAGCAATATTACCCAAAGTGACCTACAGAATAAGTGCAATTCCTGTCAAAATTTCAATGGCCTTTTTTGGGGAGGTAGAATGGCAAATTCAATCCTCAAATTCACATAAAAGTATAAGAAGCCCCTAGTAGTCAAAACATTGAAAAAGAATATCAAAGTTGAATAACTCACATTTTTTTACTTTAAAACTTACCACAAAACTACAGTAATCTAAACAGTGTGGTAGCAGCATCTAGACATGTAGACCAATAGATTTAAGAGTACAAAAATAAATTTATACATCTGTGACCAATTGATTTTCAACAACAGTACCAAGAACATTGAGGGGAGAGAAAAAACAGTCTTTTCAACTAGTGGTGCTGGATATTTACATGAAAAAGAATGAAGTGGAACCTTTACCTCATATTATACACAAAAATTAATTCCAAATGTATTAAGGACCTAAATGTAAGAGCTAGAATCATAAAACTCTTAGAAGAAACAACAAGACTAAATTTTTATGACATTGGATTTGTCGATGAATTCCTTGATAGGACACCAAAAGTACAAACAATAGAAGAAAAAATAAATCAGTCAAAATTGAAAAAATTTAATTAAATTATCAAAAAAGTAAAAAGATAATCTACAGAATGGAAAAAATACTTGCAAATATTCTTCTGATAACAGTTTAGTATCCAGAATATATGAAGAATACTTATAACTAAATATTAGAAAGATGGCTGGAAAAATCTCAAAATACTTGGAGATTAATCCTCTAACATTACTTCTAAACATACATCTAAATAACAGATTAATCAAAGAAAAAATCTCAGGAGAAATTTTAAAATATTTTGAACTAAATGAAAATGAAAATACAAGTTATCAAAATGTGTGAAATATAGCAAAAGCAGTGATTAGAGGGAAATGAATAATAATGAATGCATGTATTATAAAAGATTTCAATTAATAAATCTAAGATTTCACTTTAGAAAACCTAAAGAAAATAAAATCCACAGTAAGCATAAGAAAAGTAAATTTAAAGCAGAAATCAATGAAATTGAAAATATGAAATTAACAAAGAAAATCAATGAAACCAAAGATTCGTTATTTGAAAAGATCAATAAATTTGATAAACATCTTTCCAGACTAAGAAACGAGGAGAAAAGACACAAATTTCTAACATCTGAAATGAAAGAGGGACTATCACTACAGATTATCCTGGATATTAAAAAGCTACTGAAAGAATACTATGAAAAACTCTATGTCTCAAAGTTTGATAACTTAGATGAAATGGACCAATCCCTTGAAAGACACAATCTGCAAAACTTGTATAAAAAAGAAATAGATACTCTGAATAGGTGTATATATATTAAAGAATTTGAAGCAATAATTAATAATCTTCCATAACAGAAAGCACAAGACACAGATGAGTTCACTGATAAATTCTAGCAAGCATTTAGGGAATAAATTATGCCAGCTCTCTGAAATTTCTTCCACAATATGGCAGCAGAGGGAACACTTTCTAACTCATTCTATGAGGTCAACATTGTACTAATATGAAAACCAAGCAGACACTACAAGAAAGAAGAAAATTACATAGAACATAATGTAATGTTCATCTTATGAACATAGATGCTTAAAATTTCCTAAACAACTGAACAACAACAAGACAAACAACTCAATTGAAAAATGGCAAAAGGACTTTGAGTAGACATGTCTTCAGAGAAGATAAACAAGCGGCCAAGAAGCAAAGCAAAGACGTTCACCATCGTTAGTCATCAGGGAAATGCAAATTGAAACCATAACATGATACCATGTCATACCCACTAGGATGGCTACCATTTTTTAAATGAAAATATTGGTGAGGACGTGAAGAAAATGGAACTCTTATACATTGGTGGTAAGAATGTAAAACATTCAGCTACTATGAAAGACACTTAGCAATACCTCCAAATATTAAACATGGAGTTACTATAAGACCCAGCAATTCCATTTTTGGGTATGTGCTCAAAAAGGATTGAAAACACATACTCAAACAAATAATTGTACATGAATCTTCATACTAGCACTATTCACAATAGCCAAAAGTGGAAACGATGAAAACAACCCAAATGTCCATCAACAAATAAATGCATTTTTAAAAATCCTGTAATGATACATATGATATATATATGAGTATTATTCAGCTATAAAAAGGAATGAAGTTCTAATATATGCTACGACGTGGATAAACCTCAAAAGCTAAACAAAAGAGGCCAGACAAAAAGGTCACATCTTTTATTATTCCATTTATATTAAATGACATATCCAGCATAGGTAATTCCACACTGACAGAAAGCAGGTTCGTGGTTTCTAGTGGCTGGGAAGAGGAGGGAATATGCAGTAACTGCCTCATGGGTGTGGGGTTTCATTTTGGAGTGATGAAAATGTTTTGGAACTAGATAGAGGTGGTGGTTGCACAACATTCAAATGTATTAAATGTCAGTGAGATATTTACTTTAAAATGATTAATTTTATGTTGGGTAAATTTCACTTAAAAAAGGACAAGGTGGCAGTTGCTGTGATTTACAATGCCACATGAGTTGCAGGGTTTTCAGCTTCATATACCTGTCAGGACACCAGTGGGAAAAGAAAGTGGAAACTCCTAACTACCATCAAACACTGAAACTGACAGCTTGTGGCCAGAATCTGGGAGGAACTAACTTTAAACACAAAGAGGTTGAGGTTAGACTGAGAAGGATCTGTAGTCCACTGATAATTTACTTCATAAATTAGAGCAGTCCTGCCCCTCTTCAAGAAGGTAATGAAATACTTTGTTTAAAAACAGAATCTCTAATAACTTGCAACACTTAAAGGAGCAAAACAGAATTTTCACTTAAGAAAATGACTATTTTAAGTAAACAAAGTAAGAAGCTTTAGAAGATTTTCTTCAAATGCAAAGATAAAAATCAAGAACTGATGACTAAAATGGAGCATAGAAAACAGGTCTAATATAAGAATGATAAGAATTCTCCAGGAAGAAAACGAATGAACAACAACAAAGAATAAAAGGATATAATTGTAACACAAAAATAAAATCAGAAACAAAATCACCATTCTTTTTGCTGAAAAATAGAACCATCTCTTAGACACAATTGAATTGATAAAAATCAAAATTTGAATACAATATTAAATTTAAAATCCCACTTATATTCAGAAATTAAAATAGGTTACTATAAAAGAAACAATAGTAATAATAAAATCCACAGAATCCTCAGATGACTACTCAAAACAGCAAATTGCAGTAAACAACAGAATTGTAAGTATTGAGCTTTGAGGAGAAAATATTTTGACTCAGGAATGTAATACACAGTACAGCTGTTTATTCATATATTAGAGACCAAAAGATATTTTCAAATATATAAAATTAGCAAAGCATACAACCCATGGAATCATTCTAAAATTCATTAAAAATGGGTTAGGAGTCAAAATAATTTGAGTTGAGAAATCAACTCAAATCCAGTTAAACAAAAAAAAAAAATTTAGTAATTTAAATTTAAATAAAATCAGCCTTATAAACCTGATTACCAGTAATCATACTTTCACAATCATTAACATAAAAGTGACTACCTAATATACAAACAGTAATTAATGACAATAATTTGGAGTTAAAGTACTAGATTGTAATAACAAATACAGAGAGTGGGACATTGGTGTATCACATAGTGGTAAAGAGACAAAGCCTTACAGTCAGATTGATCGGATTAAAGTTCTGGCCTGGAGGTAGGAGATGGGACTCAACTCCAGAGGTGGGGCTCAGACACCGAACCACACTGAGGACTAGCTAAGATAGGGAGAGGGTGGATGCAGTTTTCTGTAAGACACATCTACCAGTGTGCTGTTTCAATTTTCCATTGCTGCAGCAACACTGAGAGGTTACCACTCCTTTCCATGGCAACAACCAGATGACCCAGAAGTTACCACCCTTTTCTAGAAATTTCTGCATAATCCACTCCTTAATTTGCATGTAACTAAAAATAAGCATAAATATGACTGCAGGACTGCCTCTGAGCTGCTGCTCTGAGCAGAGCTGCTTCTCTGAGCACAGCCGTTGCTGAGCACTGCTGCTTCAATAAAAGTTGCTGTCTACTTCTGGCTTGCCCCTGAATTCTTTCCTGGGCAAAGTCAAGACCACTTGCAGGCTAAGCCCCAATTTTGGGACTCACCTGCCCTACATCAGCCTCTTTATTAAAATTACTTAACTGCTCTGGGATTCAGTTTCCCAATATATAAAAGAGTAGATAAAAGTAGTATCTACTCCATGAAGACTAACTTCCCTAGTTGAGTTTTAACTTTCTATTAAACTAATTTGAGAAAGATATGAGGCTTTATTAGTGCACACTGCTTGGTTTCATCCAGATTTGCTCTCTCACTAGGAAGTTACATTTGAGAAGTGTTTCTGAGTCTGAGGTTCTTTAAACGTGTACTGCATTGTTTCATCTAGATTCCCTCTAAAGGTTCTGTCAAAATTTACATTTGAGACGTGTCTAACTTTCTATTCATGGATACTGCTTGGATACATGTGGATTTTCTCTAACTCACTGTGAAAATGACATTGAGGAGGATCTGATCTTGTATTTATGGATGCGTCTTGACTACCCTCAGATTTTATTTTACTCTCTGTAAAAATTTATATTTAGAAGTGTCTGCGCACTGACTCACAGTTACTGCTTTTGCTCATTTGGATATCGGACCTCTTACATAGGAGAATCGTGAGTTTACCTTATACAAACTGCTTTTATATCTAGATTTTAACTCTCTTCAAATAGTTATATTCGAAGAGTATCTGAGTTTTATTTATGGTTGCAGCTTGCTTCTATCTAGATTTGAACAGTCAGAGAAATTTGTTTTTTTGTATAGATTTAAGGGGTACAATTGCAGTTTCATTATAAAGATATATTAAGTATTGGTGACATCTGGGCTTTCAGTGTAACCATCACCCAAACAGTGTATATCATATCCATTAATTTCTCATCCCTCACCCCCACTACCCTTCCAAATCTCCAGGGACTATTATTTCTCTCTCTGTGTTCCTGTGCACATATTATTTAGCTCCCACTTACAAGTGAGAACATGTGGTACTTGATTTTCTGTTTCTGATTTGTTTCACTTAAGACAATGTCCTCCAGTTCTATCCATGTTGCTGCAAAACACATATGATTTCATTCTTTTTAACGGATGAATAGTATTCCACTGTATATATATCACATTTCCTTTATCCAGTCATCTGCTGATGAACTCTTAGGTTGATTTCGTATCTTTGCTATTGTGAATAGGAATAAACATATTGTGATAAATATACAAGTGTAGGTGTCTTTTTGATATAATGATGTCTTTTCCTTTAGGTCCCACTAATGGGATTCCTGGATTGAATGGTAGTTCCCTTTTTGGTTCTTCCAGAAGTCCCCATATCATTTTCCATAAAGGTTGTACTATTCAAACCTGACATTTCTGGTCCTTAGAAAGGTATGCTTTTCAAAGTAAAAGAACAGAACATATTTCATTTAGCAGCTTATTTATAGCTTGATGTATACCTTTTAAATATTTAGACTTGTGGTAGTTGAGGCTCCATTTGTATTCTTGCTCTGAACTCCACAAATATTAGAGTAGGTCAAAGAGGTTGGGGTAGACAAAAGAGAAGAAAGATAGAAGAAAGTAGAGGAATTGACTGCTTTTATATTAGAGAGTGAGGAGTCATAAAATACTCTCCATTATTAAAGGGGGAAATAATTTTTATATTTATATCATTTGTATTAATGGAAGCTATTGGCATTGGAATTCATCTTGTTAATATTAGTGGATTTGCAAGAGAAAGTTTGAGTAATTGGACATGGTTTAGATCAACAAAATCCTCACTTATAATAGCAGGAAATTGTTTAAACTGACTTAACCAAGAAATAACAGTATAAAGCATATTTAGAAAAATGAAACTTTTAGATCTAAAAGCAGAAACACTTAAAGGTTGTCACCTTTTGTGAGTAGTATCAGGGTTGTGGGGTCAAATAGAGGTCTACAGATTTTTGTTATAACGATTTATATTTGATTTGTTTTAGTCATGTATATATATCATTACTTTATCTACCAAAATAATCTTTGAGGCTGACTTTAGTATTAAAGTAATACACAAATATATTGAACATTGATCTTATTTTAGAATGGAAAAACTTTCTAAATATGAAATAAAAAATTATAATGAGAAATAAATATGGGATTTGACCAATAAACTGGAAATCTACGAGATTGAAATGCAAATGATATATCAAAACAAAATGATATATAAAGTGTTATTCTTTTTTTTCCAACTTTTATTTTTGGTTTGGGGGTACATGTGCAGGTTTGTCCCAGGGGTAAATTATGTGTACACTGTTTGGTGTACAGATTATTTGGTCATGTGGGTAATGAGCACGGTACCCAAAAGGTAGTTTTTCAATCCTCACCCTCCTTCCACCCTCCACCCTCAAGTACACATCTATTGTGTCTCTTGTTCCATTCTCATAAAGTGTTATTCTAAACATAGAAATGAGTTAGAAAATTTAATGAAATGACAAATCTCATTACATAAGTGAATAAGGAACATGAATAATAAACAGTTATTATTACATACACACAGGAAAACTTAGTAAACCAAGCCGTGCAAATTAAAACTGCAACCTGATTCTATTATCTCAAATCAAATTACCTAGACTTATATATTAAAAGTTAGTCCTGGAAATGTTAATTAATATAACTTTTTTACAATAAAAATTATCATATATTATGAGCTTTAAAACCATTCACCTTTTAATACAGCAACTTTGTTTTCAGGAATTTGTCTTAAAAAAGATTATTATTACAGACACAGATCTGTATTTGTAAGGATATTTTTACCATATAACTTATTATAGTATAAAAGTATCAGCTGAGCATGGTGGCTCACACCCGTAATCCCAGCACTTTGGGAGACTGAAGTGGATAGATATTTTGAGGTAAGGAGTTCGAGACTAGCCTGGCCAACATGGTGAAACCGAGTCTCTACAAAAAATACAAAAATTAGTCAAGTGTGGTGGCTGTTGCCTGTAATCCCAGCTAATCAGGAGGCTGAGACAGGAGAATCGCTTGAACCTGAGCAGTGGAGGTTGCAGTAAGTAGAGATCATACCACTGCACTCCAGCCTGGGCAACAGAGTAAGACTCTGTCTCAAAAAAATAAATAACAAATAAAAAGTATCAATTTAAATTTGTCAACAAAAAGAGTCAAACTCTGTAAAATATTTGAAGAGATTTATTCTGAGACAAATGAGTGACTATGGCCCATGACTCAGCCCTCAGGAGGTCCTTAGAACATGTGCCCAAGGCAGTTGGGTTGCAGGTTGGTTTTATACATTTTAGGGAGACATGAGACTTCAATCGAATACAAATACATTTAAGAAATACATTGGTTTGATCCAGAAACGCAGGAATACTCGAGAGGGTGGCTTCCAGCTTATAGGTGGATTTTAAGATTTTCTGGTTGACAATTAGTTGAATTTATCTAAAGATCTGGGATCAATAGAAAGAAGTGTCTAGGTTAAGATAAGAGGGTGTGGAGACCAAAGTTCTTATATGACAGATGAAGCCTCCAGGTAGCAGGCTTCAAAGAGAATTGGTTGTAACATGTTTCTTACAGACTTAAAGTCTGTGTCGATGTTAATGCCAGAGAGGTATAAGGATGATCCCCACTTCCCATCATGGCCTGAAACAGTCTCTCAGCTTAAATTTAAGCAAGCCCTGGCTGAAGAGGAAGTTCATTCAGATGGCTGGGGGCCTTAGAATTTTATTTTGGTTACAAATTTTAAACAGTAGCGAAATAAGTAATGAAACCTATTAATAGAATATTTTATGAAACTTATGATGAAATGTTAAACAACCCTTAAAGATCACATTCTCAATAAAAGCTTAAGTTAAAAAAAATAGTAAGACATAAAATAGCATGAAAAAGAGGCCAGGCACAGTGGCTCACACCTGTGAGCCCACAGTTTGGGAGGCTGATGCTGGAAGAACTCCTGAGGTCAGGAATTCTAGACCAGACTGGCCAACATAGGGAAACGCCATCTCTACTAAAAATACAAAAATTAGTGGTGCGCCTGTAATCCCAGGTACTTGGGAGGCTGAGGCAGGAAAATTACTTAAACCTGGGAGACAGAGGTTGCAGTGAGCTGAGATTGTGCCACTGCACTCCAGCCTGAAGGACAGAAGACTCCATCTCAAAAACAAACAAACAAAAAAATGAATGGCATAAAAAATAGCACCAACAAAACATATGAAGTCAGTTTGGTTTCCTAGATAATATTATCACAGATTTTTACATTCCTTACTTTTTTCTGCATTTTCCAAAACAAGGATATATCAATTGAAGGATGAGAACCAAAAAGCACATGACAAAAAGGAGATAGAAACATGTTTTGGAATGAGCTATCTACTATTTACCAAAGAGTTAATTTAAGCATAAATGTGTTCCCAAAATTATAATAAAGTACGTACTATATACACAAAAACATATGATTCTGATGTTAACTCTTTACTTCCTTAAAACATTAACAAAGCACTAAGCTAAGGAGGCCCCAGGGAGTACCTGAATTCCAGTCTGGTTCCAGGTCCCTTCCTCTCGGGCATCAATTCTCTTTCTGATTATTACCCACCCAGTACAGAAAAAATCATGAACTGATCTCTTTAAATCAAAGGTGTACAACCCATTACGAAAGCTTCAGACTGCTGCGGCACAAACCCTCCATTCTCAAAATAAATACTGCATTCCTCAACCATAAATACATATGGGAAGAAAAGTATCCTTCAATAGCCAACAGCAGAATATTTCCCGGGGACAGATTGTGTTACTGACGAATACACTTCAGTGGATGTATTTAATTATAAAAACGAGTCACTGGTCATTTATTCACTTATTCCACAAATAGTCATTGAACCGTACCCTGTGCTGGCGATTGAGGAAGGCTCTGTGCTAAAGCAGCGAACGAGTGCCGTAGAACCCTGGTTTCTGTGAAGTTCAGTCTACTTGAGAGGCAAGCATTCAACAAAGAAACAAGCAGTGATTGCCTACGATGGGGAAGCACATGAAATCCCTGGATGGCTTCATCTCAATACGGTTGCAGGCAAGGAGTTTAGACCCACTGTTCTACGTAAGAAACTGGCCTCTTTGGAGACAAAAGCAACAAACAAGGGACACAGATAAGGAGGTGTCGGAGGCCAAGCACAGTGTTTAGGATGTCAATACAGTGCGCAGCAGGGTCTGGGAGAAGAGGCCACTCAGAGCTGCTCGGAGACAGAAATGTCTGCAGGACTGTTAAGAACAGGAAAGTCTAGCGTTTAAGTTTCCATTGTTCAATGTGCTTTTGTCTGCTGTCAACTTTTCTATTGCCCCAACTTTGATAAAGTCACTTCACATACAGCCTGGATATGGTGGCACTTGGGGAAATAAAAGTATTTGAATATTGTCCAGTGAGGAAACATTGATGCAGGATTTTTCTCAGCCCCTTCATCGGACTCACAGCAGAGTGCCCCATTTACTCAGCCCACCGCACTTAACCTCTTGCAGAAGGGAGCACGTAAGCGAGTTAAGTGCAAGATCCAGCCGGCTGCTCCAGCAAGCACCATGCGGGCCCCAAGACTACACTCAGGTGGGGGTGCCTGTGACCCCAAAGCCCCAGAGGGAGTGTTGCAGTGCACTCTTAGCTCTGCCATCTGCAGATGGCTGTGTGTTAACAGCTCAGTTGGCCCCTTGCCTCATTGCAGGGAGGGGGCTGCCGTCTGCCAGTGAGAGTAAAGGGCCCCTGTGACAGCCTTTTTGGGTCCCAAGCTCTTGTCCAGCATCAAAGAAAAATGAGGTCAAGCAGACGCTTGGAGGATGGTAAAGGCGGAGCATCTTACTGAAGGATGGAAATGGCTCTCAGTAGAGAGGGAGCCAGAAAGGGGACAGGAAGGGCAGGTTGTCTTCCCCAAAGTCAGGTTGTCTTCTCCCTGAAGTTCAACCGTCTCTTCCCTAAGTCAAGCCATCTCTTCCCCAAAGTCAGGCCATCTCTCCTCTCTATCTACTAAGTCTGAGGTCTTTATAGGCACAAGATGAAGGCAGAGTGGGCTGTAGGTAATTCTGGAAAAGGCAACATTCAATTGGTAAAAAGACATTATTCAGAAAGAACCAATCAGGAAAGAGCAGGCAAATAGGAATCGAAGTTCTCACTTTGGGCTATGGGTTTCAGGCTACTTTGGCCTGAAGTAGGGGTTTCACTCGAGACCCACCCATGTCTGCCTAGAATTTCTCTGCCTCCTGCCTCTATCGACATGATGTGAAAAAAGGAGAATAGAGGCTGAAACTCAGGGCCAGTTGTGAGAGGAGAGATAGAGTAGCCCCGATTACCTTGAGATGTTGAAAGAAACATAAATGGTGTGTAGGAGCCCAGGGTGAGTGAGTTTTACTTAAGAATGAAAAATGGGATTACTTAGGTAGCTGAAAGACTTGGTTTTGTCCAGCAGCTGGTATCTGGGTTATCTGCCCAGATATAGCTGTTTTTTTTATTAAATTCTTTTCACTCACTCAGGAGGTACATGTTTTAAGAACACGACTACAAAACCCGTGAAGCCACCACTTAGGTTAAGAAATAGAATATTATGAGTACCTTAGAAGCTCCCACTATGCCAGTGGTATCCCTTTTTCAACCAGACATAAGCATTATCTTGACTTGTGTATTAATCATTTCTTCACTTTTCTGTATTGCATATTTAAATAACATATTTTCCAGGTGTGAAAACTGAGTAGCAGCCCCTGCCCAGCTACTTAATGGCCCCCAGCAGCTGAAGGCTCTTGGGAAGAGCTAAGATGAAGAGTTTCCACTCGGTGAATGACTGCTCTTCCCCTAAGCATTCACTGGAACACCTCTTGGGACAGAGTTCTCTGGCTATCACCATGTAAGGAGTCCATGATCATGGAGCACTCACCATTTCCAGAGTTCCCAGCATGGCTACCACATGCACCAGGAGCTGGACTCCAGCAGAAGTATGATGGGAGGGGTGCCTGCAGCTAGTCTCAATACAACCTGTTTCAGTTCTTGTATTAGTCTGTTTTCACACTGCTCTAAAGAACTTCCCGAGACTGGGTAGTTTATAAAGGAAAGAGGTTTAATTAACTCGCAGTTCAGCATGGCCGGGGAGGCCTCAGGAGACTTATAATCATGATGGAAGGTGAAGAGGAAGCAAGGCACCTTCTTCAAAAGGTGGCAGGAAGGAGAACTGCTGAGTGAAGAAGGAAGAGCCCCTTACAAAACCGTTAGATGTCACAGAAATTCACTCACTATCATGAGAACAGCATGAGGGAAATTGACCCCGTGATCCAATCACCTCCACCTGGTCTCTCCCTTGACATATAAGGATTATGGAGATTATACGGACTATGATTTAAGATGAGATTTGTGTGGGGACACAAAACCTAACCCTAGCAGTTCTGAAGAGTATGTCTCCGCAGAACATTTTTGTCAGGGTAGAAGAAGCATTCTCAGATGATTCTCAGGGTCTGGAAGTGAGAGGAGGAATCCTATCAGCATGCAGTGAGGCCAATTTAAGGCAAGGCTCTGGGCCACTTACCTGGGCACTCTGTCCTGGAATCAAGAGTGGCATAATTTTGTGGCCATCTGAGAGAAGCGCAACAGTCAGAAATGCAGAAGCCACAGCTCTTCTGACTGTAAATGCACTGCGAGGACATTCCACAAAACTGTCCAAATGGGGCCAGCCTTTAATCCAGGCTGAGGTCCTAGGAGCTGAGCCTGAGGCTGGGCTCTTGTTCACTGTGGCTGTGATGTCAAGCAAACCACAAGAGAGACCAGGGATCTGGGAAGGAAAGAGGCTGTCTGAAAGGAAGCGGCCCCACAGGAGACTCCAGGGCAGGGTGGCCCCTAGCAGACACCCTGGCCTCTCCTCCTGCCCTCTTATACCCCTTGCCCTCTCGGCAGGGCACCTCGGAATCCCAGGGCTCTCACTCAGGTGACCAAATAAGTGAACTTCTACTTTCTTACTGTAACAGCAGCTAATGGAACAGGTGTGGCCACATGGACATGCAAGCAGGTGATTTACTACTTAGACTGACTGAGCAGAGTCTCAGAGTCTGCGGAATAGAATGTCCAGGCACTTTTAAACAAAATTGGAGTCCCCTCCCTCCCTGCTTTCCTTCCCATCCAGGATGCTTGGCATGGTCTTACTAGTCATCTTGTATCCTAGGCCCGTATTTAGTTCCCTCCAATATGTCATGATAGCAAATGGGCTATGTGTTCCCTTTCCATGATATTTTGTGGCAGTAGTTGGAGTTAAGCTGACTTATCTGCTTCAGTTGTTCTGCTTCACAGCAGAGGCCTCTTCATTTGATTCCCTTTTATGTGTCTACTTGTTTCTAAAATACTGTGAAATGTGAGGCCTACATTTTACTTTTTCTCTATATGCAATGTGTTTCTTGAAATATTTGGATTATTAACAAATTTTGAATTGTTTTCTAGTCACTTATTTGTGCTTTCTTTCTCCCCGGTTTTCCTGCTTTCTCTGGTTTTAATTGGGCATTTTATATAGTTCCATTTTATATCCTCTCAGTGTGTGAATTATAATTCTGTTTTTTATTTTACAGTGATTGCCATAGGTTTTCCAATATTCCTCTGTATCTCATCTAAGTTTACCTTCATATCACACTATGCAGCTTCATATGTAGTGGAAGTACCAGAATATTTCGAATTTCTCCCTCACACAAGTTATCACATTACTGCCATTCACTGGTCACTGCCAAGGGCTGGAGGGAGGGGCGACAGCTGATAGATATGGGGTATCTAAATATTTTGTAATTATTAATAGTGGTAATTTGTTAATAATTCAAATATTTCAAAAATCGCATTGCATAGAGAGAAAAAGTAATATAAAAATATAGGTCTCACATTTCACAGTATTTTAGAAACAAGTCAGTAACCGGGTTTCATGTGAATACACAAAAACCCTCCGAGTCACACATTTTAAATGGTTAGATTTTGTTGTGAATTCTATCTCAGTAAAGCTATTGTTAACAAAAGCTGACATCTTGTATGATCCTATGTATGTAATATTTTGAAATGATATTATAGGAATGGAAAGTGAGTGGTTCCCGGGTATCATGAGTGGGGGAGGGAAAGGGGAGACAGGTGGGTGTGCTTGTAAAAGGGCCACAGATGATCCTCGTGGTGCCAGAGATGTCCAGGAGTTTCTCTGATAGTGGAAACATGTGATTACAGATATGATAAAAATTAGATACAACTAAACACACACACAAATGAGCACAAGGAAGACTGGAGACATTTGAATAAGATCAGTGGGTCATATTAATGTCAGTAACCTGGTTGTGATATTATACCATAATTTTGCAAGTGGTCACCACGGGGGGAAACTGTGGGGAGGGTGCTTGGGATCTCTCTGTTATTTCTAACAACTGAGTGTGAATTTACAATTATCTTAAAATAAAATTTTAATTTAAAAAAGGTATATAAATGAACCAAAATGTCCTTCTAGGTGAATAAATATGCTGCGATATGTCTGTATGATGGACTATTATTCAGGACTAAAAAGAAATGAGCTACCAAGCCACATAAGACAAGGAAGAAGTGTAAAGTCATATTATGAAGTCAAAGTAGTCAATTTGAAAAGCCTCCATGCACTGTGATTTCATCTGACATTCTGGAAAAGGCAAAACCATAGAGGCACTTAAAAGATCAGGTATTGCCAGGGCGGGTGGAGGAAGGGATGACCAGGTGGAGCATATGGGATTTTTAGGGAAATGAAACTATCCTAGTATATTATACTGTAATGGTAGATACATCACATTCTATGTTGTAAAAACCTGTAGAATGTACACCAGTGAAGTCTCATAAACTGTAGACTATGGGTGACAATGGTGCATCAATGTTGGTTCATCAGTTGTCATGAGTGAGCCCTGTGGAAGAGGATGGTGATGGTGAGGGAGGGTAGCGGCTGCAGGGGATGATGTATGTGAGAACTCTCTGTATTTGCCACTCAACTTTCCTGTGAACCTAAACCTACTCTAAAAAATAAAATCTATTAATTTTTTTAAATATAAAGGAAAAAGCACCTCACCCAGTTTGTTTCCCTTCCTTCCTTTTTCTTTTTCTTTCTTTCTCTCTTTCACACTACCACAGTTGAAGCTACCTTACTCATCCTTGAGTCAACTTGCTGAATTGATTAATGCTTCCCATTTTCTCTTCAAATACACTGAACACACACCTGTAATCCCAGCACTTTGGGAGGCCAAGGCGGGTGGATCACCTGACGTCAGGAGTTTAAGACCAGCCTGGCCAACATGGTGAAATCCCATCTCTACTGAAAATACAAAAATCCGCTCGGTGGTTCATGCCTGTAATCCCAGCTACTTGGGAGGCTGAGGCAGGAGAATCATCTGAGCCTGGGAGGCAGAGGTTGCAATGAGCCAAAATTGCACCATTGCACTCCAGCCTGGGTGACAAAGCAAGACTCCATTTCAAAAAAAAAATTCATTGAACAATGTAAATGACAATGCAGAAAATTTGGGACTAGAAAACCATTCATTAGCATGTGTACAAATTTCTGCACCTTCCAGAATTGTTTGCCTCATTTATATGTTATCATGTGATAGTCAAATATTATTAAATTGATGTACCAGTATGAAGAGAGAGCTACTGAATATAATGAAATTAAGCTGGATTTTTGAAAAAACTCTATACAGTCAAGTTATTAAGAAATTCTTCTCAAATTGGGAATGAGAGAAACAACAGCAAAGTATTGAAAAAAGTTTATTTCAAAAAATTCAGCAAAATTCTGTACCCACATTGCTTTGCAAGAGTTCTGCTTTAAATAATTGCAAATTATTATAGGTATGGTTTTTGCAAGAAAGATGATACAGCACAACTTGGTCTCATTCACCTGTTTGAAGTTGAAAGAAAACAGCTATGCTTAACATGATAAATCTTTATAATTCCAGCATTATCTCTATTCTGATGAACCAACCCTAGTCATGAAAACTGTGATAATTTGTGCTTGACATTTTCTACATGGTTCAGATACATGGAGGTCTAATTGTGCTGAGATGCAGATGTGCCATACCCACAGATGATGCCTTTAGAACTCTGTCAACCTGTGTCAAACCCTTCTGAGGAGAATCTGAAGAATGTCATCTGAACCATGAGTAATTCACAGTCGATAAATTCCAGACCATTTTCAATGCAGGCCCCGAGAAGACAGGGCATTGGGCCTCAAAATCATCTGTGAGACAGGTCCTATGGGGTTTGCCACTGTCTCCAGCATGCCATTGAAAGATGAGCTAGCATGTGCCTATGTGCACACAGAAGGCTCAGTCATGCAGAGGACAAGAAAGACTTATTTCATGGCTCTGTAACACTATCAAGGTTTTTTTTTTTAAGAAAATCCATCTACAGGTTTCAGAGCCATGGAAACATGACCCATGGTTCTTTTCAGTGTTCTTTTCATTGTGCTTTCCCAGACTTTGACATTTCATCCATAACAGCAGGGTATGTTTTTAATGGGCTGGTAGAAAACATCATTCATATCCAAATATATGGTCGCTGGTATATTTGTCATGCAACTTGGCCTTGCAGTCGGAGTTGAAAGCTGCTGCTGTCAAAGGAAATGTTTGGGTGACTCAGCCAAGAAAGCAGTTTATTGGTTTTGGCAGCAGAAAACAGGTGAATATTTCATGGAGGAGAGAGGTTTTAATCGTTGTTTATATAATCTGCCTAGCCATGGCCACGGTTGTTTAGATTGGTAAATTGAACAATATTTCATTCCTCATGAGCCTGCTGACTTCTGTTGATGGGTTGATGATGCCACTATTTTCTTTACATGATTGGGGTAAAGTTCTCACTTCGACAATATAGTCTCCAGCTCCCGGGAGGAGCAACATCTAGGGTTTGGGGCATCTGTACTAGACAAGCTTCTCCGGTCCTCTGCCAATTTAGCAGGAGCCTACAGAAAATTCCTGCTGCATCTTTTTAATGATCTTGGAAGTCTACATGGGTCCAGTGACTCTGGCTAGAGGGCATTTCATCACAAGAGCTTGCCTGTGTGTGTGAGTAGATTACAGCATGTCAAACACCCACTTTCCCAGGGAGACTGGATGCACTGGATGTGCACAGTAAGGAGGCCCTTGTCTATACTGCTGGGAAGGTCAGATGAATCGGTGTGACATGTCAGAAGCCATAGCGTTTACAATTACAATATGCAAAATGCACTCACAAACACAGACACAGACACAGACAGAGAAATGAGTCTGAAAAGCCATGAGGTATATTTTAAAAGGCATTTCCTTAAAACACAGACTGTCAGGATTCCACTAGCTTTGTGACTTTGAGTAGCTCCCCATGTAGGAATAAACCTCAGTTTCCAGCGTATATTAGGGGGTTTGGAGAGTTGGCCTTTAAGCCATCATCCAGATTTGGCATTCTATGACGAAAAGAAAAACTCTGAAGCAAAGTTCTTTGATCATAGGACTAAGATGCGTAAGATGCAGATGGAGAAGGCTTAGCAAAATATCAGAGGACAACAGGCATTTGTGTTCTACAGAATGAGCCTAGGCTGACAAGCAGGAACAAACTCCCACTTCGTTGGCCATGCGAACAAGTGCATATCTGTGTCAATGAAACCAGAGCCACAACGCCTGCCTCACCTGGGCACGAGGGAGTGGCAGAGCTCATGAGTGAAGACACTATCTGTAGAGGAGAAAACATTGTACACATATGAGGGGAATGTATTTGCATATATGCAGCACCAAAATGGCTTGCTTGATTCAGTCCATGGTGATTCATGTACCCTTTACCATTTTTTATTATTATTATACTTTAAGTTCTGACATACATGTGCAGAACATGTAAGTTTGTTACATAGGGATACATGTGCCATGGCCATGGTGGTTTGCTGCACCCGTCAAGCTGTCATCTAGGTTTTAAGCCTTGCATGCATTAAGTATTTGTCCTAATGTTCTCCCTCCCCTTGTCCCCCATCCTCTACAGGCCCTGGTATGTGATGTTCCCCTCCCTGTGTCCATGTGATCTCATTGTTCAACTCCCACTTATGAGTGAGAACATGTGGTGTTTAGTTTTTTCTTCCTGTGTTGGTTTGCTGAGAATGATGATTTTCAGCTTCATCTATGTCCCTGTAAAGGACATGA